>BQNB010086419.1:0-20112 GCA_026074375.1 Tanacetum coccineum | reverse complement strand
AAAGTTTGTCTAAAACCTGGGTTGAAAATGTAAAAACTATACACTGTAGGGTGCAAAGTGAAAGTACTTTAAAGATGTCATCTTCCTTGGCCATTCAGTCGCACCCAGAACTCTGTTTTTACCTTTTTGATATCAATCTAATAAAACTAAATAACTAGTGGATGTATAAATTATATTAGGTCAAATATAAGAGTATGTTAGGTTCGATGATGCATTTTCATCTATTTTACGTGAAAACCCCGAGTTAAACACCATTGCCGGTTAAAAAACTTGGGGCCCCTCGAAATTTGGAGGACCTGTGCGGTTGATCACCTTGCACATGCCCAAATCCGGTCATGTTGCAATTACACAACCAATGTTGCCTTTAAAAAAGTCCTTCATCAAGTTTAATAATTTTTCATTAGCCTTTTTGTAATGACTATATTTTCCTAAATACTATTAATTAGTTTTTCTATTAATACGTTAGCTCATAACAAATTATACTATGTTATATCATAATTATTTTTTGTTAAATCAATGTTTCACAATATTGTCTTGTAAACTCTCTTGCTAATTACATTTATTTGTCTACAACACCTCCAACAATACCTTAAAGCTCCCCGCTCAACGGGCTGACCTTGAAGCTAGTATATGTTATAAAACATTAGGGTTATGAGTTCTTTATATAATCTGATAAATTGGACTGCATTCTTTCGGTTTCGGATAGTTGTTGGGCTTATTAGTCTTATTTGTGAATTGGCATACATTCCAGATTTATAAACCAACATCTTGGGCTGAGAGCCTGAGAGTTGCTATATCCAAATAAAATGGACTGGTTAATACTTTACTAAGCTAAATTTGTGAAATTGTAATCCGTAAACCTAACACACATCATGTATGTATCGCTTAAAAAGATCCTTATCAAAAAATTCACTTATTTTGGTTATTTTGAATGTGATAAAAGGTTACTGGTTAATAAATAATTCACATGGACATATTTTGGTTATTTTGGATGTGATAAAACTGCAAATGTGATAGTTATAAAATGCATGAGATTTAGCAACTTCCCTACTAGGATAGTATATATATTTTGCAACGTAGAGAAGTAGAGAGTTTGTTATGTAAAGAACTAGAGATCTCTATGTAATATATGAAATAACGTATCATGAGATTTTCCATTTGTTTGCATCGATATGGTTTATAGATATTTTAATTAAAAATTATTATTATTTTGTAAATTTATTGTTAGAAAAAAACATAAGAATGAACAACACAAAACTTAGTTACCGGGTACCCGCCGCCGCATTGCGCAGATACCCGGCTAGTTTTTCTTGAATGATGCTTTGATTGATTGCGCCACTGAAGATGACAGGGAACTAGCATATGTGCTTGAATGATGCTTTGATTGCCCTATTTTTCTTTTAGTACTCTAACAGTACAAATAAAAAAAAAGTGGTCATCTCTGCTCCCTAAAACCTTCATGAAATAAGTACTAGCAGGGGTTGGGTATATAGACACCACCTCACCCGCCACTTCACCATAAACCTCTTTTAGTACACTTGAGCTCGATCCAAAGTGGACAACAACGACCCGAAAACTAAATTGTTTTTGAGTTTGATCCGCAACTCAAATTTCCAAATTAATAATTTTTACTCATTTTTTTTGAAGGAATTTTTTACTCATTTTATTATATATATTTTAACCAATGGAGATGATCTAGTGGTAAGGGCCTAACACGTGCTTAGAGGTCTTGGGTTCGAACCCAGAAAGGAAAATTAATCCCAATTTGTCACAGATGTTCACATGCGCCGACTCCGGACTATTCAAAATCGCCCTACGATTAGTCGGCATGCAATGTCTAGTCGGTAACCTAAGTATATAAAAAATTATATATATATTTTTTACGCCAAAACAAATGTATATAATATATAATTATAAAACTTAGTCAATATATATTTTAATTATATAGTGAAAGAGCTAGATACACTATACTAATAATAAAAGATGAGATTTACAAACGTTAAAATTCTTAAATTTGTAGTAATATAAAGTTCAACTGATTTTTTTATTTGTATAAAAGGGCAATTTCGTATTCGCAAAACTTGATATAAATGCATCGTACATAATGCATTCAAATGGTTGTATTATAGGGATATGTAAATTTCTCCCTTGTAAAAATATACACAAGAAAAACATATCCCTACGAATTCAGTTTTCAATTTGATCCACGTTTTTGAAAAACTAAAACCGAACTAAAAATTTACAGTGTTATTTAATTCGGTTCGGTTCGATTTTGACTCGGAACTAATATACACATTACACAATCGTTGGAGAGAGGCCCACTCACATTCAAGTGGGCTCGGATATAATGTTTTAAGCTCTGGACTTTCATATACAATGATTTGCGTAACTTATATATTCTCATAACATCAACAAACCCTATTCTTCTTCCGCATACTAACAAGCAAAGGGGTTCGTTCGAATGGCAGAGGTTGTGTTAGATGTGATTGAGCAGATACTTGTAAGACTGGATGGTATCGATCTACTAAGATGCAAGAGTGTTTGTAAGTCATGTCTATCTTTAATCCCCACTCCTCTTTTTGTTAAATCTCATCTCAACTATACTTGTATAAATAATTATAATCTTCCTGATAGAAGGATTATTATGCTTGGCGCTTGTTCTTTTTTCTACAATGGATATCATATCGTTGGTTCTTCAAATGGCCTAGTATGCATCTCTCCTACCGGTGTTGAACTTTTAGTAACTAATCCTTTGACTAGAGAGGTTAAGTACCTACCAGGATTACCTGACAAAATTAATCCTAAAACGACCAGGCCTCGGTTTTCAGACCCTTGTTGGGGTTTTGGTTACGATGCATCCATAGATGATTACAAGGTTATATTAGGGATTGGGAACACGCTTTCATGTGTTAGCATTGAAATCAAATATTTGGAAACCTATTGGAGATATCGGATATAAGTTAGACTCTCCTAGTGCTACAACAAATGGTATCTTATGCGAGGGGTCACTTCATTGGTTTATGAATGATCGAAAAAACAAGAAAGTAACTATTTCTTTTAATTTATCTCTAGAGGAGTTTAAAGAAATCCCCCGACCAGATAATTTAGAGAGTCCTCTCGCCTATTGTGGCTCGTTAAGGATTAAGGACTACATGGCTGCTCCTATGTTTGTCGAGAGCCTTGTATCTCCTCACGGTAACATAACTAGCCCGATCAAGACAACAAATGACAACAAAGCTTTAAAGAGGAAGAGAAGGCATGCAAAGAATAACAAAACAGTAACTGTTTTGCACGAGGAGATCCGTATGCAAGTTATTGACCCAAAAGTACGTGCTTCGTACCAATATGTCCCACCAAATAAAGTGATACAACCAACACCGAACGAAATGTATACTTACCAAAGCGGAACAAACACAAATTATGTATGCTTTATCTACAGAGTTGAGGGTATCATCCTCATTCCCCGCAAAGGAGAATGGAGATCTCCTGAATGCTTCCCTACCTTCAAGCACTTGAGGTTGAAATAACACTTGGCTTCAGATTTCTACTCTCCAAACATCCACAAAACCATATGAACTCGGTTTAATAAACCTTAATACCAATACACATAATATAGCAAGTAAGCAAAAAGGTTCTCCCTTTAGACCGACTATAACAAGCTCACGCCTCTAATAGAAAGAATTAAGAAGTGGTAAGCTCTGTGCTTTTTACCGGAAGATGCTACATCCATAAATTTTTTACAAAAAGACTTTCACAAAATGACTTGTCACCAATAAAAATTATGTTTAAAAATTAGTAGATGTAGCATACCTCATTTTTACCATAACAACCCACATCATACTTTGACTTTTTCCAAGAACACCAATTAATCCAAATTACTCCACATATGTGCTATTATCATGACTTGTACATATGTTTAAACACTTATTTACATGATATCGACCTATCTCATTTTGCAATTTTTACATGACCAAAAAACCAATTGTATACCATCCAATTGAAATAAGAACTTCCAGATAATTGCACAAGTGCTTATAACTTTAATATATTAAAAATATTATAATCAAAATAATCTAATATCAAAAATCAGTTAAAATAAAGACAGAATTATCTTTATGTTATCTAAAACAAGTAAAAGCCTTGTAGCCAATATGTTCAAAATAAGCTCATCATATCCATTGCCGGTGGTCATATCTATCCCGTCTTCCCTTAGTTGCCTACAGCCTACTCCTCTTGAACACCTGCACATTTGTATAGATACACATCTTCCCTAAGCTGTCAACTCATCTTGGCCATGTCAGCCTTTTTATCCATCAACTCTCGTAGATATTTTGGGCAATTGCGCCTCCAATGGCCAATCTCTTTACAATGATGGCATACATCATCCGTGGCTGGGTGGACTTTGGGCTTGGGAGGTTCAGTCTTAGGCTTAGTCTTGGTCTTAGGCTTGGGATTGAGCTTGGTGTTAGGCTTTTTAGCGGGTATCTTGCTATTACCCTTGTCGAAATTGTTGTTCTCCCTACCTTGCCTAACCATTACGACCTCCTTATACTTGGTATTTAAACTCAATCTCTGTTCATAATCTTTAAGCGTCTCATGCAACTCAGAGAAAGGCAACTCCATATTATTCAAACCAAAGTGATCAAAAACCCTTTGTAATCTTGACTCAATGAATTTGAGAATATATCAGTTGCCAAATCTTTTGCAAAGGGATATCCAAGTCTTTCACGGGTTAATCTTGTACCTTTTGATCTTCATTGAATGGGAAACAGATCCACCTCAACCATCTTACATGAATATAGAGCCTGGCTGGTCTCATACTGCTCTATGAGATACTGCTGGAACATTTTCTGCAACAAGTGGATCATGTTAAATGCGTCAACCTTCACCTCCATAAATCTTTCCTGAAGATTTGGACACATTGTCAAAAGCATGAGACCAGTCACATCACGTGAATCATCAGAATGTTTGTTATAAGCAGCGCCTTGAGGTGCATTTACAGGAGGATTGTTCTGGAACCCCCCGGATGCTCAACGGGTGTATACTTACTCTCGGACCTGAAGAACGATTCTCAAGTTACGTTCCCAATCAAGGAAATTGGGTCCCGTAAGTTCTTTCTCACAAAGAACTGATCGCAAGGTGAAGGTGGGTGTGTCGATTACATTGGCGTACGCATTTGTAGACATCTACAGAAAATAAATAAAAAAATAATCAAAATTTAATATCTTGATCAAAGTGATTTTAATAATCAATAACCCTCAAAAGTAGCAATAAAAGTCACCTCTTTCAAATCAGGTTGTCCAGGCCTACTCGGGTAAACGGGCAAACTACTCTCCAATCTAGGGTGCTTTGAAGGGTTTGCAGCATACCAACCTTCACTTTGCCCGATCGCACTATGTGTACCAACATGAGATCGATGGTACAGTGCTGCAATAGGTAATACAACACATATAAAAATGTTATAGATTAATGTATAAAATAAATCATCAGATATCTTGTACAATAATTTTTATAAAGACTGGAGTAGTAGATGATCAGTTCTATTTATAAACTTACGAAAACAATAATGGAAAATAGGAAAATAACTTAATTATACCTTGAGAAGCAGGACGCTTATAACCGGAATATACCGGCGACGAATCAATATTAGCATCCGGCGGTCCAGAGCTCAACGAATACCTAGCTTCTGGCGCGTAACCGGTGGTGATAGAAGGCGATCCAGAGCTCAACGAATACCTAGCTTCTGGCGCGTAACCGGTGGTGATAGAAGGCTGTCTAATCGAAGATGGAGTGTTGTAGGGTTGGCATCGTTCGTCGATTGATTCAGTTGGATGGGTAGGGGTGTACGGAGGATAATGATCATTCGCCATTCTATAGTTTAAGTTTGAGATATGCTTTGTAATTGCAAGATTGGGCAGTATTTATAAGTTACTCTCTAGGTCGGTTGGTTGGTTTCGTCTAAAGTAGGGCCAAAATTGTGAAGGGTTTTTGCATTAAATAGTCGCGTACTTTCTCAAACGTGCTCATATGGTACGTGTACTAAAAAAATTGCCCATATGGTACCTCAACTTTCAATTTCGTGCTAATATGGTCACAAACTTTTTTTTCCACCTGCTTGACCTGCAAACTGATGATGTGGTCTGCCAAGTCATCAAAAGTGTACGTATTTTACGTTTTCGTCCGATTTCTTACGTATTCGTCCGATTTCTTACGTTTTCTTCCGTTTTTTTACGTTTGCAGCGGGGTGGGGGGGGGCGGGGGTGGGGTGGTGCGGGGGCGGCTGGTGCCGGCGTCCGATTTCTAACGTTTCCGTCCCTTTTTTACGTTTCCGTCCGTTTTTTACGTTTTCGTTTGTTTTTTACGGTTTGTCCGATTTCTTACGTTTTCGTCTATTATTTACGTTTTCGTCTGTTATTTTACGTTTATGTCAGTTTTTTTTACGTCTTCGTCTGATTTCTTACGTTTTTTCCGTTTTTGTCCGATTTCTTACGTTTTCGTCCGATTTCTTACATTGTCGTCTGTTTTTTTACGTTTTTGTCTGATTTCTTACGTTCTTCGTCCGTTTTTTACGTTTTCGTTCATTTTCACGGTTTCTTCGATTTCTTACGTTTTCGTCTGTTTTTTATGTTTTCGTCCGTTTTTTTACGTTTTCGTCTGTTTTTTATATTTTCGTCTATTTTTTACGTCTTCGTCCGATTTCTTACGTTTTTGATCGTTTTCTAACGTTTTTCTATGTTTCCGTCTGTTTTCTTCCATTTTGGACGTTTTCTTTTGTATATTGACCTCTTTCTTCGTTTTCTTACGTTTTATACGTTTTTATTCAATTTAAAAAACAGACAAAAACGTAAAAAAGACGAAAATTGACGGAAACGTAAGAAAACAGACGAGAACACGAAAATGTAAAAAAAAAACGGACGAAAACGTAAAAAAAAAAACGGAAGAAAAACGTAAGAAATTGGGCGAAAACGTAAAAAAACGAACGAAAACGTAAAAAAACCAACGAAAATGTAAAGTATAAAACCAGACGGAAACGTTAGGGGAAAAAACAAAAAAAAAAAAAAAAAAAAAAAAAAATAAAAAAAAAAAAAAAAAAAAAAAAAACAAAATTAAAAAAAGAAAACAGACGAGAACACGAAAACGAACGAAAACGTAAAAAAATGGACGAAAACGTAAAAAATGGACGAAAACGTAAGAAATTGGACGAAAACGTAAAAAAACAGACGAAAACGTAAAAAAATGAACGAAAACGTAAAGTATAAAACCAGACGAAAACGTAAGAAATCAGACCAAAACGTAAAAAAACGTAGCATTTTTAGTACACGTACCATATGAGTACATTTGAGAAAGTAGATAACTATTTAATGTGTGTTTAATACAAACAAATACTTTATATTTTATTAATAAAATGCCACGTCAGCTTTTGGAACAAATTTAGCCGGTTTAACCGGTAGTCGGTAAAAAAGTGACCATATGGGCATGAAAGTGAAAGTTGAGGTACCATATGGGCAATTTTTTTAGTACACGTACCATATGAGCACATTTGAGAAAGTACGCGACTATTTAATGCCAAAAACCCAAAAAATTATAATCTTCCTGATAGAAGGATCATTATGCTTGGTGGTTGTTCTTTTTCCAACAATGGATATCATATCGTTGGTTCTTCAAATGGCGTAGTATGCATCTCTCCTAAAGATATTGAACTTTTAGTAACTAATCCTTTAACTAGAGAGGTTAATTACCTACCAGCGTTTTCGGACGAAATTATTCCTAAAACGACCGAGCCGCGGTTTTCACACCTTTTCTTGGGGTTTTGGTTATGATGCATCCATAGATGATTACAAAGTTATATTAGGGACTTAGGGAAACATCGAACACGCTTTTATGTGTTAACATTGAAATCAAATATTTGGAAACTTGTCGGAGATATAAAATATAAGTTAGACTTGCGTAGTGCTACCACACGTGGTATCTTATGCGAGGGGTCACTTCATTGGTTTATGAATGATCGAAAAAACAAGAAAGTAATTATTTCTTTTGATTTATCTCTAGAGGAGTTTAACGAAATCCCCCAACCAGATCGTCTGTTATATAGATGTGATGAAGATAATATGCTTGGTTGTAATGAAGAATCTTTTTTTTTGAACGGCAAATTTATTAAGAGACTCTAGCAAGAAGCTAGAGAAAAGAAGAACAACAAGTTACAATAAGAGATTACAAGCCATTCTTGGATTTTGAATCCAATCAATCCATAATGGAATTGATTTATTAAGCCTATGCCTAATCCAAGAATAAGAGAGAACCTTGATTTCTTCTTCTAAGATGTCTTTTCGAGGAGGCTTTAAATCAAAACATAACCGATTTCGATATCGCCAAATAACCCATATGGTTGTTTGAATGACTACATCTAGGCATAATTTTAACCTTTTACTTAGATTAGTCGAGTCTCCCCATGCTATTAGATCCAACAAGATCTTGGGATAATCACTAAATCCCCACCAAGATGAAATCTTCTTCCAAAGCGACTTTGCCAAAAAACAATCAACAAAGAGATGTTGAGTTGTTTCGAGGTCTTCATCACACACCGGGCATCTCTTAGAATGAATGTCGATTCCCCGATTATCTAGGTTACAATGAGTCGGGAGTCGGTCTTGAATTAGACGCCATATATGAATATTTATTTTGATCGGAAGAGCCTTATTCCACCTTGTTGGATCCCCGATTGATCCAAGAATGCAGCTGTCAATCTTTTTTCTCAAAGCTAAAACAGTGAAAGTTTTTGAAGGGTCTAAGTTACATTCCCACGAATCAGGGGAGGCAACCACATCGACATCTTGAATTTGGGACAACAGGTTAGCAAGTTGACATTCTTCTGGGCCCCCCCTAATGGGTTGACGCCACTCCCACGTTTTACTTTTAGGCCCATGGTTATTATTGCAACGATCATGTACCGTACATTCCTTTGAGGTCTCTAGCGAGAAGATTCTAGGAAACATAGAGCTAAGCTTTGAATCTCCAATCCATAAATCATTCCAAAAAGACACATTGGACCCATCAAACATCAAACCCTACCATATGGATGATGAGAAGTTACCAAGTAACACAATCTTGGGAACAGGCCCCTTATCCTTGTGAGGCGATGGATGTTGATCCACTCGACATAAGCAATCACAAGTATTTTACCCACAAGAGTTCTTTTGCCTATTGTGGCTCGTTAAGGATTATGGACTACATGGCTGCTCCTATATTTGTCAAGAGCCTTGCATCTCCTCACGGTAACATAACTAGACCAATCAAGACAACAAATGACAACAAAGCTTTAAAGAGGAAGAGGAGGCATGCAAACAATAACAAAACATTAATTGTCTATATGCTAGTTATTGACCCAGAAGTACGTGCTTGGTACAAATATGTCCCACCAAATAAAGTAGAACGAGGTTTGTAACCCGTGCTCCGCTGCGGAGCGCGGGTGTTAGATAAGAATGAATGTGGCTCGGCGCGGTGTTTCGCTGTAGCGGGTTTTGCCTACGTTTAAGGTCATAGTTTTTTCCTTTCTAGTATCATTACATGAGCTTGTAAACTCTTAAATGAGCTAATGGTTGCACATATATTTTTTTTACGCTACACAAACAATATCACAGTAACCTATGACTTTATAAGTCCACTAATCATCGCATAACGAAAATCTGTTCCAGTCATACATTAGAGTAAATATTGAATACAGTTTTGTACAAATGATAGAAACGTAACATACATGATTTAGCAAGCTAACTTAAGTGCAAGCCTTTATTCTAGTTGGATAGGCTAGAGTATTACCGCTAAACCACTATTGCGTGTATGCGTTTGTTGCGCCCTTTGCCCAAGGAGTGTCACCATCAGTGTAGTCGCACGATCCATCTTGAATACCTGAAGATAAATAAACCGAGCTAGATGAATAATAGATGAGAATAAAGCTACTGAATAGCGTGTATAGGAATAATGGTTTCGAGTATAATTACATGTGACGCAACTGTGAGGTTTAAAGCAACAAAGCCATTTATCTTAAAATAAATAGTATTTCTATCAGTTAAAATATAATAATGTCATAAAGTATTCAAGAAACAAAAACAGAATATTGGATGAAAATGTTTGAGATAGAGGAAGATAAAGATTTGGACTTTCTTCATATACGTTTTTGTGAGAAATAAAGACGAAGAAGACGATTGCAGAACGACTAAATTGCCCATATAAAAAGAACAGGGTTTGCACTATTAAAGTAATGATTGTAAGGAACCTGGAATGTTGTACGTTGTTATATCTCCCTGAGCGACACAATGGCAATTGGCCTTCTGAATGTAATGCATAGAAGTCTTTATAGTTGGGAATATACCTGTATCTGATCAGGACTTTTGGTGGAGACTGTAACGTGTGTGCGCAAATGAAGTCATGGCTAAAAATGGCAGAACACAATGATTTGAAAACTCATCCTCCTAAAGTTGAACAATATATTGTTATTGCCTGATAATATAGATACATATCACTAATTTTAAGCTTTAAATTGAACAATGCTACCTGTTAATAGAGACGTATCCAGGTTCGGGTTTGCAGTTACCCCATCTTGCCTGCCTAGTGCCACATGACATTTGTCCCTCCTAACCGCAACATGCGTATACACAGAAATGTGGTATGCACAGAAATGTGTTATCTGCCACTTACAATCACCTCTTGATATCAACTACAATCAGCCTCCTGAAAGAAAAAGTAGATTTACGATAAAATAAACTCAACAACTCCGCAACTCAACATCTCAGAAATATTGCAGCAGATGGAAAGACGGAATGAACTAAACATGTTGCCCAAAAAATGCAAAGCACAAATTATTTGTGAAACCTAACTACATTCAACCTGGAGTTGGGAATCTAATTTAAGACTTATAAATGAGCTTAGTTGACCATGATTTTACTGTTGTACAATGAAAATGAGCTTCTTATTTCGCTGGACGAACAAATATAAATTAAACAGAAGAAAAAATCAAAAAATAAAAAAAATACCATTCTCATGTCAATCAACATGACACCTTGAGCAATGAACCATTTGAAAGGGGAAAAAAGATAGTGCGAAAATTGATCCTTTTGTCACTGTTCACATACAATATGTGTTGCACTCTCTCACTTAAAAAGAGTGCGAAAATTGATCCTTCTCAACGCAATTTGTAACAGAAATTGAGACTAACCAACCTAAACATATAGAGTTTCGACCCGCACATTCGTAGCTGCTTGAACCTCGTCAGTCTTGTTACCTTTGTTGCTTTTGTAGGACACTGTTATAAAATTCCCCACAGCTTTAAACTTTGTTGGACACTTGTCATATAGCTTGTCATTATATAGATCAAATGAATTTTCAAAACAAAGTAATGAACATAAACATATTACTATATCCTTTCCTATTATTTAGCAAGCGTGATGTCATGATGCTTTTTAACAAAACACTCATAATTGCTACATATGTATCTAATCTATTTGTTTATAGTTTCTTCATTCTTATTAGTCTACTTGAATCTCAAATGCATGTTACTTTATAAGTGATCACAATGGTTTCCTAAATTTACTAATGTCAGTTGTTTTGAGGCTTAAACCAATCTGAGCATAAGATATTAAGTTTGAAGGTTGAATTTTAGAAATTAGTCATTACCTGTGCGCGTTTATCTTATTTGAAGCTAAGATTTCGTTTCCTGTTATTTAGCAAGCGTGAGTCATTGTGCTTCTCAACAAACATTCATAATTTTCCTAACATTGTATTAATCTATTTGTTTATAGTTTCCTTCAATTCTTATTAGTCTACTTGATCTAAAATGCATGTTTACAAGTTTATAAGTGATCACACTCTGGTTTCACGCTAATCTTTACTACTCGCGTCATCTAGTTTTGCAGGCTTAAACTCAAACTGCAGACACGTAAACGGTATTAAGTTTGAAGGTTGAACTTTTGGAATTATATCTGATCTGTGCGCGTTTAAATCTTGATCTTTTGAAGCTAAGAATAACTGAACCATTCAGCTCACCTACTACTATTGTAGTCAATTCCTGCTAATATTTCAGATCACATATTAGAAACATCCATTCATTCTTTCACTGCGAATAGCATTAGACGCCATTTTATAGAATATAACAAACAAAGTTAATGATGATCAACAATGAAAAAGCTTATTCGTGAGTGAGGAGAGTGGTGCTGTTACCCTGAGATTGAAGCTTGGAGCACGTGATGGACTACCCACAATTTCTTCATACTCAGCTGCATCTAGTTCCCTCAAATGGTGAATATGGAACAATTTTGGTAGAGCGTGTTGTCGTATGCTAATGAGAAAGAAGAAAGCTACAGAAAAGAGAATGCCGGCCACTGGAATCCAATTCACACCAAAGCATAGCAGGAAATAAACGATCGCATAACTCGGGGCATCGTTTGACTCAACTTTCCGAGATCATTCATGTCGTCTAATGGCCCCATCCTATCTGGAATTGAAACCATTCGCATTAAATCGTTTGGGTCATCTTTCTCACACCAAGCACTCATAATCAGTTTGTGAACGACCTCTGTGTTGACAAACGTGAGGTACTTTGTGTTTTTGCTTTAGCTTTTTTCCAATATCAGAATTCTACCATAATTTGGCCCTTTTTAGCGTTTCGTTTCTTCGATCAACTTGTACCAAAACAAAGCTAAATACGATCAACGCATTTGATATAATCTACCCAAATACATTTTAGAATCTACCCAAATACATTACAACTTGTACCAAAACACAATACGATCAACGCATTTGATATAATAAAGCTAAATACGTTCAAAATCCGAATAAACACAATATAATCTACAAAACGGGTGACGAAGTCACAAGACTTCCTTTATCCGCAAGATACAAGTCAATATTCACTTAGATAACATGTTCTAAACGTACGGGGAAACAAATATTCACATAAGGGTCGCCAATATATACTTCAAGACACAAAATAGCATATACTTACCCAAAATCCCCTAACTATCGTCCTCATCCTCGCCGCCGTCCTCATCATCTCCTGGCTCATCATCCCCGCACCCGCCACTCTCGCTGCCACCACCGTACTCAGGTTGTGACTCAAATTGATTAAGCATCTGAGAAAACTTGTCGTCACTCCTATAATTTCCTCTTGAACATGTTCACTTGTTTGGTGAGCTGATTCTCCTCTTTTTGTGCTAGCGAATATCGGTGGGAGTGCATACTTTGAGTGGGGGAGGATATAAGACCGTGCCCTGTCCTGGCAAAAACCAGTCCAACACCGGGAACTATCGCCCCCGCTGCTTGCCCTCGCGACAATGGCCATGGTCGCTCCTCGTGGAGGGCACACCGTGGGGGTGTTTGGAGCCTAGGGAAATGTAGCCTCAGCATCTCATCTATGCCAGTAACAAAAACACAGATAGTTAGTATATTAGTTGGGTCACTACATATTTCTCGACAAAATCATTAAAGTGACTGTGTTTTGGAACCAAAACTTACGATAATGAGTCTTTGTCTCGGGGTTCAAGGACTTACTCCACCAACAGTATGTTTATTATGTAAAGAAGTAAGGTTGTGGCTCAGTGCGACGGATACTCTCTAGGATGCTGAGGTTCCATCTGCACTATACACACGTATATAAGATGAAACAAATTAAAAATGACAAAATCACCAACACACCTAAGCGCCCTTGTATTATATATATATTATATTTATTTATTTATTTATAATATATATATTATATATGTAAAATAATGATAATTTTTTTTTATATATATATGTAAAATAATTATAATATTTATTACATGCATATCTCGGAGGGCGGCAATAGACCGGGATCCCTGTCGGCATACGACCTTGCTCTTTGCCCGGTTTTGTTTATTTTGGGCAGCCCGAGCAAGGTTCTTGGGATCATTCCAAAATGCAAGCTGCGCATCCCAATTTACCTCAAAAATATACAAGGGACGTCCGCGTCTGAGGCGCTCCAGGTCATAAGTCCTGTCCTCTTCAGGAACCCAATATCTTTCTTTGAGAGCAGCCTTCTTGCCATTGTAGATCTTTTGCAGGTGCTGCTGGATGCCCGCATAGATTTGTGGCCAGCGGTCGGATTCCATGTGGGGACGCAAGTCAAACTGGGTCTGCAATCATATACAACAAAGACAGAGTTAGAGATATAATTTATATATTTATCTAAATTTGTTTATTTATTTATATGATATAAATAAATAAACAAATTTAGATAAATATACACAATTAAATAGATGAACACGATAATGAAATAAACATAAAAGGATAATGAAATAACTTACCCCAATCTTTGCCACGACCCCCGCCTTCCGCTCCGGCGACATTTGGCGCCAAGAAGGGTAGTGCAAGGGCAACTCCCTAACGAGCTCTCCGAGGTAGTTGGCCCAATGAGCCGCATGGTCACCGAGAGGCATGAGGGTCTCTCGGTCGTTAACCTCAAACCGGATCGGGACGGGGCCACTCTTATCCGTGATGGCCTTTAACCCGAGGTTCCGGGTCGGTCGGTTCGTATATAATTTTTATTTAAAATTATTTTTTATAAAATATATAATTATTATTTACAATTATTTTTTATAAAATACAATGTCATAAAATTCAAGGCAAGCAAATTCAATGTATCAAGTTTATGCTTGTATTACAATAATCCAGAAATTCTTACCTCGGTTGCCTAAGCAACCCCCACAGCCGGTGGGTACCTGATATGGAGGGGGACGATCATCACCTCCACCGTCACCGCCGTGACCCCGTGCGACATCAGCTGACATCTGTACAGGTAGCATTAGGATAACATATAGAAATTTATGAACAAAATAATAAAAGCATGCACACATCCAAATGCATATACATCCAAATAAATATACACATTAGAACAATCCATAACAGTTTCATTCATTCATTCATTCAAAATAAGCGTCTTTTACAAGTTACAACTAAAGATCAATCTTCTTCTTCACTAGAATAAACAACATTTACACCATCATCAATATCAAGGTTGACGAGGTCTTCATCATCAGAATCTGCTAAATCATGAGGAATGGGGTCTTCCTCATCAATAATATCATCGTCCTCATCAACAACATCAATGATATCTGGTGGTGCGTCAACATCTATTGATGTGAACCATCTATATGGCAAGGCCGGCAATTTCCAAGTCATTCAAACTAGTAGAAAGTGTGAGATCAGATGAGTTGTCGACATGTATAACATCAGGGTCATCCTCTACCACAATGACACCCCCGTTCAAAAACTTTTTATGACTCACATGTTCGACGACCTTCCAACCGAGTGGTCGTCTGGCCATATCTTAAAGGTAGAAGCATTGTTTGACTTGTGTTGCGAGAATGTATTGATCATTTTTAAACACCTCACCATTTGCCTTGATTTGTGTTATGTTGTTTCTAATGACAAAATTTTGGATACGTCCTTTGTTGCTAGTATCGAACCACTTAACTAGGAGCAACACAGTTTTGAACGACAAATACAAAAACTCGAGGATTTGTTCAAACTGGCCATAATACATTACTCTGTCCGGACCAGGCGAGCAAATGCTGCTGTTTTAAGTTGTGCGACGTTCATCGCGGCTGTGCACCACAAACCTCACACCGTTGACTACGCAAGAGTTGACTGAGATTGGAGTCTGTGATGGTCCATAAGCCAAAGCAAATAACTCGCTGCTTTCCCTAACACATGGGTCATTGTCTACATGACGTTGACGGGTCTATGAAGAAGATAGGATCAGATAGAGAACACAAAATATGATGTCGTTATTTTTATAGTTAAATACAAACAATAAGTCTAAGTTTACCTGCTTCCCAAACCAGCCGGGGAATTCTTCTTTCATGTCTTTGTTAGGAAATTCACTGAAAAATGTTCATGGTGTTAGAATAAGTCGTCAAAAAGATAAGTTAAGAAAAAGAAGTTTCAAAATAAAAACACGTACCTCTTGAACTTGGCCCGGTACGTGTCGATTTCAGGACTGTTGTGAAGTACATACCATATCACTTTCTTCAATTCTTGGTGATCAATACGAATAACCGACCGTAAACCAATCGATTTACATAGTGATTTGAACACCTGAAACTGACACGTTGGAGGAGGGCAATCCACATTACGGTCGGGACGATTAAATTTCGTGGTAACATCCCGAAAATAATGAGAACTGAAAGTCAATGCTTCTTCTGCAACATAACCCTCCGCAATCGAACCTTCCAGCTTAGCTTTATTTCGTACATAATTTTTTAGCTTCTTCATATATCTTTTAACGGATGAGTCGATATGTTATCGTTACACATTAGATGTTCAACAGATGAGTCGATATGTTATCGTTGTACATTAGATGTTCAACGGATGAGTCGAGATGCTATTTCATTATAACGATGATAGTCATATCAAAGGTAGTAAAACTACTTAGAAATCACCCATAAGTAGCTAGAACATGATAAGTAATTTGCTTAAAGAATAAACATAGCTCGATTAGTGGTTTTGCAACGTCTGGGGGCAAGTATTGCTGAAGTCCGTAAGGAAGTAAACGTTGCATCATTATATGACAGTCATGAGACTTCAGGCCCGTTATATTGGTATCATTATCGTGACTTTTCTGCTTGAAGTTGGATCCGAACCCATCTGGTAGTTTAACTCCTTTGATGAACTGACAAAACTTTTTTCTGTCCTATGGTGTGAAAGAATACGCAGCCTGAGGCTTCGAGCACTTCCCGTTTTTGTTTTGGCCGAGCCACAATCCACTTCGAATGCCCAGGCTTTTCAAGTCTTGTCTTACCTTGGCGGTGTCTTTAGATTTGTCATTTATTAACAAAGTGTTCAAGATACTCACCATACAAAATCTCGATATGCATACTCTAAATGTGTTTTTAGTGTAAGAAAAGACAATACACAAGCTCGGAAAAAATAATCGTTAGTCAGTTCAGCTCGACAAGACAATGCGTTTTAATCTTTCACACCCCGAACCTGGGATGTTTACCCTTCACACGCGTGGGCAATCTAGCAAGTTGAGTCAGATTGCATCCCGGCTAAATTCACTAAGGATGATTCTCCGTTTCGGTTTCACCATTGAATTCAAGTGACCTCCTCCATTTGTGGGGCTTCTTTAAGAATCTTCTGTGGCCAACATAAGCTGTTTTGCCTAACACACGCACAGATGAAGTGTCTTCATTACATGTAGGGCATGCCTTGTAACCTTGCCCACTCCACCCAGACAAACTACTTCGAGCAGGAAAATCATTGATGGTCCATAGAACCATCGCTCTCATATTGAACTTAAGGCCTGTAGCAACGTCTATAGTCTCGACACCTAGCTTTGCCCATAAAACCTATAGGTCATCAATCCATCGCCTCAATACCATCAATGTCCTTGCCCAGGGATTTAGGGCCAGGAATTAACAACGTCAGCATAAAAGAACTCTCTTTCATACATAACCACGGAGGCAGATTGTATGTTGTCAGTATCACCGGCCACATGTTGTAAGACTGACTAAGGTTGCCGAACGGATTGAAACCATCAGCAGCCAACCCTAATCGAACATTTCTTGGTTCTGCAGCAAAATCCAAATACTTGGTGTCAAAGTCCTTCCATGCTCTACCATCAACCGGGTGTTGCATCTTACCGGGCTCCGTACACTTTCCAGTAGCATGCCAAGTCATTTCCTTTGCAGTGTGACTAGACTTGTACAAACGTTGTAGTCTAGGAATGATCGGAAAGTAACGCAACACCTTCTTAGGAACTTTCTTCCCCGGTGTGTTACTGTCTTTCCATCTACTAGTGTTACACACCGGACAGAAATGCACATCTTTGTTAGCGTCGCCCCGAAACAAGAAGCAATCGTTTACACAAGCATGGGATCGAGCTCATACCTAACCCTATTGTTTAAAATGTCTTCTTTATTGCATAGTATGACGGTAGGAGCTTGTATCCTTTACGGTGG
This sequence comes from Tanacetum coccineum, assembly GCA_026074375.1. Taxonomy (NCBI): domain Eukaryota; kingdom Viridiplantae; phylum Streptophyta; class Magnoliopsida; order Asterales; family Asteraceae; genus Tanacetum; species Tanacetum coccineum. The sequence goes on along the minus strand of BQNB010086419.1, from coordinate 2,143 downwards.
GAAATACATTTTGATAAAACTCTAGCATTTCATTGAATATTAGTATCCGTCCAAATTTAACTTAACATTAAAATAGGTTAAAACTTTCCATAAAGGTCTAATCGAGTTACATGGTCACAACCGGGTACAGCTCCACGTGGCACTGGCATATAACTCCATCGAACTCGTTACGTTTAGCTTGAGTCGTGGTCCGTTACTTGTCTCACCAATATCTCCTTGAGTTGGCTCATTTTGTTCATTATTCGGAGGAATATAGCTAAGATCATTAAGGCACGCTGTCATGTCACTCATCTGAGGTTGTGTTGTGTTATCTATTACTGGCGGAGGAAGATTCGGTTCACCGTGTGAATCCCATGTTTTATAACTTGGTTCCAAACCCATACTTCGAAATGTGACTGAAAGGTGTTGATGGATACACACAATACTAGACGACAAGACTTGCATGGACATTTTATATTCCCGCACTATCCACTAACGGCTTGCAATCATCGACGAATTTCTTAAGACCGGTATAAAATGCTTTTTCATGTTTCCCTAAACTTGTCCAACTCTTATCAATTACCATAACTGCGTTTTAACGATACAATTAGTTATTATATGCAACTTAATTAAACACATTCAAATGAGGAATACGAGATGTTTTGTTCACCTAGTGCAACTATGGAAGGCAATCCTAACCCACTCTTTGAATGATTCGTCTCATATATGAATGCGTATAACCGATTTACTATTTGAGAAAATTTCGGCAGCATTTCCCCTCAACTCCCCAAATATGTGTTTAAAGACATATTCGTAGGAGTAAAGGAGAAACACTGTCGAAATCATCTCAAATAGTAAACCAATTATACGCATTCATATCCTAAATGAGACCAAATATTCAAAAAGCAGTCCCAAACAAGGGACTTTCCGAAATTAATTTCTAATAAATTAATTTCGGACGGGTTTTCTATAGGATGATTAAAATCAGACGGGGATTTTCCAAAATTAATCACTAAAATCCTAAAACATTCCTAAAGGGTTCAATAAAATAAATACCTAAACGCATATTCATTTATATCAAATAAAAAAACATACATTTATATCAAATAAGCTGTCAAGGAGTGTTTGGATTTGCATTTTACAGTGTCAAGGAGTGTTTGGATTTGCATTTTACAGTGTCAAGGAGTGTTTGGATTTGCATTTTACACAAACTAATAACTATAAACATTCCCCGACGACATGTCGCCGGGGATACCAAAAGGATAAAAAAAAGTTACAATATACCTTCTGCTTTCGACTCAGCTCGTTCTGGCCCCTCGGCTCGTTCTCGGTTCTCGGACTCGGAGATGCTACTGTGTCACTGCCACTGTCTAAAAAAAATTAACACAATTTATAATTAACAACTTATTCTAGCATCTTATTAAACTTCCATAACCAAACTTTATTATACTTAAAAAAATTAAAAAAAACATACGCGTGTTCTATAACAAATAAATTCAAACACCGCCAACAATTAGAGGGTTAGAAAAGAAGTAGAAGAATCATAATTTAGAGGGTTTAGAAAAGAATTATGGTTTAGAGGAGGAGGAGTGGCGATAATGTGCTCGTGTGCTCGTGTGAGTAGCGGTGGTGAGTGGTGGTGGGTTATGTGGTGAGTGGTGGTGGTGGTGGGTTCTGTGGTGGTGGTGCCGGAGGTGGTGGGTGAGAGGTGGTGGTGCTGCTGTTAAAATCGCCAAAGAGAGTTTTTTTTATGTTTTACGTTTTGTGGTGCTTCTGTAAAACTCAGATCTGCTTTTGGTACCAGATTAATCCCAGGCGACATTCCCGGGCGACATGTCACCCGGGAAAACTACAACTTTGTCGTTTAGCGCAAAATGGCGCCATAACAAAAATTTTGGAGGGTCTTTTTAGCAAATATAAAAACCTTTCCCGGGCGACATGTCGCCCGGGAAAGTGTTTATTAAAAATTATAAAGTTTTATAAATATATTAAAAACTATAATTTTTACAAAAAGCTTTCCCGGGCGACATTTATTAAATTTTTTACAGTTTTTAATAATTAATATTTAAAAAATATATTTATGTACTTATGTTTTTTATAAATAAAAATTATTATTTTACAAAAATTATATATTTTATAATATATATAATTATTTTTTTATAAA
>BQNB010086418.1:0-28196 GCA_026074375.1 Tanacetum coccineum | reverse complement strand
CTAACAAGTGTACTGGCAGAACTAACTATATAACAAACAGAATTAAGTCTTGTATACATAATTCCTAACAATATATATTCAATTGTGGACAGTTTGTATAAACTGTTGTAGCACGAATTTTTGTGCACTATATAAGTATTTTATTTAGATAATACATTTTCATACGATTCCGTGCATATAAAGAACTTGCAAAACCGATCTATAACGTAGGAGTTATGATTTTTACAAGATACCGGTAACTAATTATATGTAAAAAGTGATTTTATAAAAACATTTATGTAAATTGGTATTGGCATGACTTTCTAGACAGTAAATACATGTTTTATTATGATAGTACATCTTCATACGAAACCATAGATATAAAGAACGCGAAGAACCGATTTAGAACGAAGGAGATATGAATTTTATAAGAAACCGGTGTTAATATATAAATTTCAGCTTTTCATAAACTTATATACTTGCTGTTAGGTTTATAAAATAGGCTTAACGAGTGTTTTCGGGTCCGTTTGAACTATAAAAACCTTAACAAACATTATTGTATCATTAATATATTATTAACACGCGTTTTAAAACTTTATATAAATCATTTACGAAATTAATTAAACTATATACACTTGACCTTTTATAAACGATAAAAATAGTGAAAACGAGCTAAGTTGATTAAATTTAATTATTGGCTATTAGAATATTTTTCTACATTAAATTTAATTATTGGCTATTAGACTAGCTTAATAGATGCATTGTCGTGATATTATATTAGATACATCGTGCTTATACGACCTATAATTAATTAAGTTGCATTCCGGATCGTTTGTGACGATTACTTTGTTGATTTTGGGATAATCACTACTTTCACTAGAGGTGAGTTTATAGCCCCTCTTTCACTTGTTTTACATTTACTTTACAAATCTCCGGGGAGAATACATGCTCGTTACAACTTGTTTACATATTCATTTACAATCTCTTTTACATACTTGTTTACATACTTGATTTCGTGACTTGTTTACATACTCGTTTACATACACATTTACAAAACTGTTTACATACTCATTACAAAATCGTTTACAAATTTGTTACACATTCATTTACATATTTCACGGTGGGATACATCACTCACTTATGGACGTAACAACTTTACTTTCATTCGAATGATTACGGATTAGCTTAAGTGACATGAACTGTTAATTACGGTGGAGTAAGCGCGAATGTTATAAAATAGATCTATTTGGGGTTGACATCCCCGTTCGGGTGAGTAGCACTCACTAGTTCGACGGATTAAACTAACGAACGTTATACCATGTCGTTATATTAAACTGCATATACATGAACACTTACAGTGCATTGAATAAAGTGGCATACATACACGTCAAAGCCGGAGTTTCATGAACTTAGGGGTGAAATCATAATCACACTTTGTGACTATTGTATGTGTTACAATGGTCCCACACACTTTGCAAATCTTTGATTTCAACATTGGTACTTACATTTTGTGACTATTATAAGGATTGAAATAGTCATACACGCTTTACAAATCTTTGATCTCCAACATGCATACCTACATTTTTGTAACTGTTATAAGGATTGAAATGGTCATACACGCTTTACAAATCTTTGATCTCTAACATGCATACCTACATTTTTGTGACTATTATAAGGATTGAAATGGTCATACACGCTTTACAAATCTTTAATTCCAACATCATGAGTTTAAAGGCTATGGACCTAAGACTAGTAAGAATGACAGTGAAGATACTTCTAATGAGGTTAGGGAATCTCCTGATGCCCTAATGGTTGAGAAGTTGGTGTCAAATGATAAGTTAGAGAAGAAAATTGTTTTTCCTACTGTTGCTAAGATAGAATTTGTTAGACCTAAACAACAAGAAAAACCAGTTAGGAAACCAGTTAAGTATGCTGAGATGTATAGGTCACAAGGTCCTAGGGGAAATCAAAGAAACTAGAATAATCAGAAGTTCCAACAGCTCAGAAGTGACTTTGTGGTGTACAGTAAAACTTGTTTTGTCTGTGGAAGTTTTGACCATGTGCAGGCTAACTGCAATTACCATCAAAGGGAAAGGGTGGTATCTGGGAATAATTATACAAGGGTAAATTACAATTATTCTACTAAAAAGGCTCACCCTAGTGCTCACAGAAACATGGCTCCAAGAGTAGTTTTAATAAAAACTGGCCTAAGACCACTTAATACTGCTAGGCCTGTTAATACTGCTCATCCTAAAACTACAGTTTATAGTGCTAGACCAATGTCACATTTTTCTAAATAAGCACAATCAACTGTAAAGAGGCCCTATCAAATAAAAACAACATTAACTAACAAAATTTTTAGCCAAAAGGTTAATACTGCTGAGGGAAGTTTTTATACTGCTAGGCCAAAAGCAGGTTATACTGCTAGGCCAAATTCAGCAGTAGTTAATGCTGTTAGGGCAAATCAGGTTAATGCTGTTAAGGCCTCGGTATGTTAGGTTTGGAGACCTACCAAACTTAATAGTGTATCAATTACTTTGAAGAAACATAATTATGTTGATGTACGAGGTAGATCTAAGTTAGTGATGGCTTAGGTCCCCAAAGGAAACTAATTTCCTTATTTTTATGTGCAGGGTCATCCATAAAAAGAAGATCAAGGCTATGTTGACAGTGGATGCTCAAGGCATATGATAGGGAACATGTCATATCTCTTAGACTTTAAGGAATTTGATAGATGATATGTTACCTTTGGGAGAGGAGCTAAATAAGGGAAAATTACTGGTAAAAGAACTCTTAAAACTGGTAAGCTTGATTTTGTGGATGTGTACTTTGTCAAGGAGTTACAGTTTAACCTTTTTAGTGTTTCACAGACGTGTGACAAAAAGAACATTGTTCCTTTTACTAACACTACATGTTTTGTTCTGTCTCCTGACTTTAAGTTAGCTAATAAAAGTCAGGTTTTACTTAAAGTTCCTAGAAAGAACAATACGTATAGTGTTGATATGAAGAATATTATTCCTAAAGAAAGTTTAACTTGTCTTGTTGCAAAGGCCACACTTGATGAATCAATGCTATGGCATAGGAGGCTAGGTCATGTAAATTTCAAAAATATTAATAAGCTTGTTAAGGAAAATCTTGTGAGAGGTTTACCTTCAAAACATTTTGAAAATGACCAAACTTGTGTTGCTTTCCTTAAGGGAAAGCAACACAAAGCTTCTTGTAAGTCCAAGATTCAGAACTTTATTACTCAGCCTTTATTCATGTTGCATATGGACTTGTTTGGTCCAACTTTTTTGAGCAGCTTAATGAATAAGAAATATTGTCTAGTTGTCACTGATGATTATAGCAAATTTACTTGGGTTTAATTTTTAGCATCTAAGGATGAGACTAGTGGCATTCTTAAGAGCTTTATAACTGAGATATAAAATCTAGTTGATAAGAAAGTAAAGATAATCAGATGTGATAATGGAACAGAGTTCAAAAATAGAGTTATGAGTGATTTTTGTGAAAAAAATAGAGTCATGAGTGAGTTTTATGAAAAGAAGGGCATTAAGAAGGAATTTAGTATAGCTAGAACTCCTCAGCAAAATGGTGTTGCTGAGAGAAGAAATATGACACTAATTGAGGCTGCTAAAACCATGTTAGCTGACTCTAAGTTACCTACTACATTTTAGGCTGAAGCAGTTAATACTGCTTGCTATGTGCAAAATAGGGTATTAGTAGTTAAGCCTCATAACAAGACCCCTTATGAACTGTTTAAAGGTAGAACTCCTACTCTAAGCTTCATGAGACCATTTGGGTGTCATGATACCATTCTTAATACCTTAGATTATTTAGGCAAGTTTGATGGAAAGTTTGATGAAGGATTCTTTGTTGGATACTCATTGAATAGTAAGGCTTTTAGGGTATAAAACATTAGAACTAGGAAAGTAGAAGAAAACTTGCATATTAGGTTCTTGGAGGATAAGCCTATTATTACAGGTGATGGACCAAAGTGGCTGTTTGATATTGATGTTCTAACAAAATCAATGAATTATGTGCCAGTTGTTGCAGGTACAAACTCTAATGATTTTGTAGGTACAGAAGAAAGTATTGGTGCAGGTCATTTAGCAAGGAGACGTGATCTAGCTAAGACTACATTTTGATGCCACTGTGGAAAGATGGTTTACTATTTGATTCTTCTTCAAAGAATGCTAGTAATGATGGAACCACAACTTCTAGTGATGTAGAAAGAAGGTTGATGAGGTGGTAAGTAAAGAAGTAAACAGTATCAAGATGTTAATAATGCTGGCCATGGAATTGATGATCAAGAGAAGCCTGCAGACAGTTCTCCAGATGTTACTACTGCTAGGCCAAATATTAATACTGCCAGTATTAATGCTGGTAGTCTAAATATTAATACTGCTAGTCCACCAGTTACTACTGCTCCACTTGAAGCCACACATGCTGATTTCTTTGGTGATGAAACAGAATTAGATATGAGCAACATTACTAACACATATCTAGTTCCCACTGCTCCAAATACAAGAATCCATAAAGATCATTTACTTGATCATGTGATTGAAGATGTGCAGTCTGGTGTACAAACATAGAGAATGACAAGGACTACAAATGAACAAGGGTTTATTAGTGTTGTTAATGAAGGAAAAACTCATAAAGACCTTTAAAATTGTTTGTTTGCTTGTTTTCTATCATAAGTAGAACCCAAGAAGGTGATTCAAGCTTTGACAGATCCAAGCTGGATAGAAGCAATGTAGGATGAGCTTCTGCAGTTTAAATTACATAAGGTTTGGGCTTTGGTTGATTTACCATATGGCAAAAGGGATATTAGAACAAAATGGGTCTACAGGAACAAGAAAGATAAGAGAGGTATTGTGATTAGAAACAAGGCAAGGATGGTTACACAGGGTTACACTCAAGAAGAGGGAATAGATTATGATGAGGTTTTTGCTCCAGTTGCTAGGATTGAAGCAATTAGGATGTTCTTAGCCTATGCCTCATTAAAAGATTTTATTATGTACCAGATGGATGTAAAGAATGTCATTTCTATATGGCAAGATTGAAGAAGAAGTCTATGTCTGTCAACCTCCAGGGTTTGAAGATCCAGAGTTTCTTGACAAAGTTTATAAGGTAGAAAAAGCATTATATGGTATACATCAAGCTCCTAGAGCTTGGTATGAGACTCTATCTACCTATTTATTGGACAATGGATTTCAAAGAGGTCAGATAGATAAGACTTTATTCATTAAAAGAGTCAAAGGTGATATTCTACTAGTACAAGTATATGTAGATGATATCATTTTTGGGTCTACAAGGAATGAGTTGTGTACTGAATTTGAGAAGATGATGCATAAGAAATTCCAAATGAGTTCTATGGGTGAGCTTACTTTCTTCTTAGGACTTCAAGTGACACAGAAAAATGATGAGATTTCCATCAGTCAAGATAAATATATGGATGAAATTTTGAAGAAGTTTTGGTTTTTTAACTATGAAGACAACAAGTACACCTATGGAGACTTTAAAGCCATTGCTCAAGGATGCAGAAACTAAAGATGTTGATGTTCACTTATATAGATCAATGATTGGATCGTTGATGTATCTAACAGCTTCTAGGCCTGATATAATGTTTGTTGTATATGCTTGTGCAAGATTTCAAGTCAAACCTAAAGTTTCACATCTTCATGCTGTGAAGAGAACCTTTAGATACTTGAAAGGTCAACCAAAATTGGGCTTTTGGTATCCTAAGGACTCACCATTTGACTTGGAAGCTTATTCTGATAGTGACTATACTTGTGCAAGTTTGGACAGGAAATCCACTACAGAAGGTTTTCAATTTCTTGAGAATAGATTGATCTCATAGCAATGTAAGAAGCAAACTATAGTTGCCAACTCTACTACTGAAGCAGAGTATGTAGCTGCATCTAGTTGTTATGGACAAGTGTTATGGACCCAAAATCAATTACTTAATTATAGATACAACTTTATGAACACCAAGATTTTCATTGACAATAAAAGCACCATGTGCATAGTTAAGAATCCAATGTTTCACTCAAAGACTAAGCACATTGAGATTAAGCATCACTTCATCAGAGATTCCAATAAGAAGAAGCTTATTCAAATGATTAAGATTTACACTGATCACAATGTTGCTAATTTACTCACAAAAGCTTTTGATGTTGGAAGATTTCAATATCTGATTGCAAGTATTGGAATGCTTAACCTCTGAAGCATTGATTGAGGGGAGGTTAATTATATTAATATACAGCAGAAATGATGCTTGAACTGAAATGGAACAGAAGCTAATGATGAACTTCAAGTTAGTGCTGTTGGCCTAACTTACTTTTGGTAAGTATAATTACTACTGCTATTATAATTAATACTGTGAGATTTGAGAGAAAGCAAAATAGATAGAGAGAAAAAGTAAGCTTAAAAGAATAGAGAGATGTGTGAACCAAAAACAGAAAGATTGTTTAAGTGAGAAAAAGAAATAAGAGATGTAGTGAGTTCAAAAACAGAAAGAGAGATTTGTGAAATAAAAACAGAATGAGTGATTCAGTGAGCAAAATAATTGAGAGATACAGTGAGCTTAAAACAGAAAGAGAGCTTGTGAGAATCAACATTGATGATGGAAATGTCTTTTGGAATGAAATTAACGTTAAACTGGTACCTCAAAAGTTAATACTGCTAGGCTAAACTTAGTACTGTTGAGCATTATTTAGTACTGTTAGTCTAAACTTAGTACTGCTGGGCATTACTTAGTATTGTTAGGCTAAACTTAGTATTGTTAGGCTACCGTTAATACTGTTCGGAGCATAACATATTTTTCTTAATTAAATATAGCCGTTGAGATATTTTCGCCAACAACTTCGCTTATAGGTTTCCTTAAATTGGATGATTCTTGATCTTTCTTTCACTCATAAGATTTTCTCAAGATAAAGAATCAACTTTATTCAGTCGGTCCAGTCAAAACCTTAAGTGCTCTTTATATAATCTCAATTGCTTTTGTCCAACACATATACTCTCATAAATGAATCTATCCCAGACCTTAATCGAACTTTTCTTAATCAACAATGGTGAATTTGAAATTCTGCGACAAACACAACATGGTTGCTTATCTAAAGAAACCGTCTGGGAGTGAAGGATTCCAAGAGATAGTAGATTTTCTCAATGGTAGTTATATAAGGTATGCTCTTACTAAGAATCCTACTATCTATGTTTCTCTCATCAAAAAGTTTTGGCAAACTGCTACTGTCAGAAAAGTTAATAATAGAGAACAAGAAATAACTGCCACATTTGATGGCAAAGAATTCACTGTTACTGAAGCATTTGTTAGGAGACATCTCCAACTAGAAGATGTAGATGGTATTAGTGTTTTGCCAACTACTGAAATTTTTGATCAACTCTCACTGATGGGGTATGTTTTAACTGATGATAAACTGACTTTTCAAAAAGGCAAATTTTCTCCTCTGTGGAGACTTTTGATCCATACCATCCTACATTGTCTTAGCCCTAAGAAAACTTCTTGGGAACAATTTAGTAGCAATATAGCAACTGCTATTATTTGCTTGGCCATAAACAAAACTTTTAACTCTTCTAAATTGATTTTTGATGGTATGGTGAAAAACTTGGATAGTAAATATAAATTTTTAATGTATCCAAGATTTATTCAAATATTTTTGGACAAGAACAAAAGATTCCTTAATCCCCACAACAGAAAATATATTGCTCCTAATTTAACTCCAAAACTTTTTAGCAATATGAAAAGAGGTTTTTCTGGGGAACACACACCTTTGTTTCCAAGTATGCTAGCAATTCAAGCAGAAGAGGGTGAAGGTTCAGGACATCCCTCTGAACCCCAACCACCACCTTCTACTGCTCAACCTACTAATGAAGAACCAATCCCTAATGTTGTATCATCATCACACCAAAAGACTCAAACACCTAGGCAAGCCTTAAACCAGGTCACTGAGTTACCTCAGACTAGTGAGCCTATACCCAATGTACCAGATGAGGCTGTCTATGAGGAGTGGGATGACAGAGTGGAAAGGGCTACCACTACTGCTGCTAGCTTAGATGCAGAGCAGGCTAGTGGTAACATTAATAGGACCCAATCCACGGCAATACCTAATGTGCCTCTTCCTCAGGGAATTGGTGCAGGTGGTAGTCCCAGGTGCCAAGAAGCCATGGGGGGTTCCATTGCTCAGACTAGGTCTGAGAGGGTACCTACACCGCCCCATGATTCACCTCTCCTAAGAGTTCACACACTTGGAAGTGATGAGGGCAGTATGACACTACAAGAATTAACGGTTTTATGTACAACTTTGTCCAAGAAAGTGGAAAGCTTGGAGGCAGATTTGAAGCAAACTAAGCAAGTATATGGTGCTGCTTATACCAAGCTTATCATAAAGGTGAAAAAGTTAGAGAAGATTGTCAAGACAAGTCATTCCAGAAGGAGAGCCAAAATTGTTGTTTCAGATGATGAAGAGGATTCAATGGATTCTCCAAACTGGGTAGGATGAAAGAAGAAATAGATGAAGATGAAAGGAATTACTTTTGGTTACTCCTACAACCAGGGAGAAGAATAAACCTTAAGATCATATGGGAGTTCTTAGTGCAACTAAAGTTCTTGCAGATGCAGCTAAAACACATGTTCACACTTATACTAGAAAAAAGGGCAGTTAGTACTGGTAGTGGTGGAATTAGTACTGCTAAAGAATCCAATTAGTACTACTAAGGTGCCATGCAATGCCATATAGTATGTCTATATGGTTCAAGAAGTTAACATCAGTATTCCCTCACCAGTTGTAATCAAAGATGATAAGTGTAAAGGAAAATAGAGGAATCTAAAAATAACAAATCAATAGAACAAAATAACAACAAGAAACATGATAGGTATGGATAAGAAGCGCTGTGAACTGCAAGTAGGAACTAGAAGAAGAAGAAAGATAAAGGAGGCTAGAGATCCATAAAGCATCTTAATCTTTATTACTGAGGAAGAATGGGAAAACATAGAGCAAGAGTTTTAAGCTGGTGAAAGAGCTATCTAAGAGACTACATGTAGAGGGAAAGGAACAGTACAGTGAAGTTGATCAAGCAAAGAATTGCATGTAGATCTTATTAATCAATCGAAAGAAAAATTTTGCTGCACAAAAAGCTGAAGCAAAGAGGAACAAGCGCATGACACAAGCTCAATAGAGGAATTATATGATGAATTACATCAAGCACATGGGAAGTCATACACTGCAGCAATTGAAAAGATATTCTTTTGATGAGCTCAAGGTAATTAATTTGAAAACTAACACTCTACTCTACTCTATATCTCAACACATTTGTACCCCATGGAGACTGATGATAAAGGAAGTAGCATCAGATTAGCAGCTGTAAGTTCACAAGCACAATTATTGATTAGTAGGCAGAATTAAAAGAAGTTCTAAAATGGATGCAGAAAGCCGACTTGATCATTAGAAGGTTTCTAAGAGAACAAAAGAACCAATGAAGCTTCAAGATTAGTTCAAGAACAACCAGAAGAAGAGGAAAAAGAATTGTCACAAGAGGATTTACAAAAAATGATGATGGTAGTTCCAGTGGAAGAAGTTTATGTTAAAGCCTTACAGGTCAAATATCCAATCATTGACTGGGAGGTTTACACTGAAGAATCTAGAAAATATTAGAAGATCATCAGGGTTGGTAATCATATAGAAGCATATCAATTCTTTGAGGATTTGTTGAAAATCGTGACACGGATTACTTGGTGAATGCAATGGAATTGTTTAAAGAAAGATAGTTCAACAGAACCTACTGATGACAAATAAAGAACATTATGGGTTGAATTAAAGAGGTTGTTTGAACCTAATACTAATGATACACTATGGAAACTTCAGAGATATATGCATGATACATTGAAATGGAGATTATATGTGAGGTTCATCATGTGTCTACAGAGAGAGGAATAGATATTTTTATACTGGTAGAGAAAGAATATCCATTGTCAAAAGGAGTTCTGACTTTGATGCTGGTTAACAAGATGTTAGTAGAACAACATTCAAAGATGGAAAATGAGCTTCTAAGGAAAATCTTCATACAATCAAACAGACCAAGACAATAAAGTGTTTGGAAGCATCATCTCAGCACATATGGTTTAATTCAGAGAAACTTGTAGATTTGATCGTCAATAACAAGTTTAGGGGAGGATTGTTAGGAATTAAACTTTCTCACACTTAGTACTACCAAGCTTAGTTAGTACTGGCAGAGTTGAAGTTAGTACTGTTGGAGTTGAGTTAGTACTGCCTGTGTAAACTTAACACTGCTAATGGAGGATTACAACTGCTGAAGAGATAAAGACCTACTGAAGAGATAAAGATGTGTGATATGATTGTATTAGTTTATTTTGTGTATATCTTATATTATTAGAAAGATTCGTATAAGATAAATATTTAGAAGATATGTAGTTATCTTGTAAAGGACTCCTTGGTGTATAAAAGGAGATCCTAGGTTATGATGTTAGGTGTGATTTCATAGAGTTGCATGCATAGCTTCAAGGTTGTAAACCCTAGTACTAGATAGAGTACTCGTATTATTGATCTTAATAATATTGAAGCTTTTTGTTACATCTTTGTTCAATCATATTTACTGTTACATTAATATTCTTCTAAGCATTAAAGATTAGATTCCGCATACTCTTTAGTATTCACAAAGTTTCTACCATAATTGTTTTGGATTTATCCAAAGTAACTTAATCTTTACAAGCTAAAGAATAGATCTTAGATTGGGATCAACATCAATTTTCACGCATAGATGTTTAGAAATGTTTACACTAGGAGAAAAAATATCGTTATACAATATTAGTAGTGCAATAATATAATTAATGCTTGTATAATTATTTGAATATTTAGTTAGAAAACCTTCATGTATATTATGCACGGTTTCATTTCGTTAGCCGCAGATATCTAAAAATAATAACTGAAATCGAACCATGGTAAGCGGATTTTTTCTGGTTTTGGTTTCTTCGGTTTTAGGTTTTTCGGATTGAGCAATTCGGCTTGATCTGTCAGTTTCTCAAAATTTTAAACACCCCTAACCGCCAGGCTTATGCTTATATGTCCTCTTCGAAGGGAGCACCTCGAAGGGTGTGAGGCTTTGATTGACAAACTACCAACTCGTAACCATTGTTTGTAAATGGTTTGATGCCAATAGAAATTTAAGAATTTGACTTAGTTTTACGAATGTATAGTATTCGAGAGTTTTCAAAGGGGAGACCTTCGAACTGCTCGAAGGGTACATCATCAAGCCCCCTAGTCAAAAGTGATGCATATACATTTAAATGTATCGCTTTCGACTCCATTACATAGACTACCCTCTGTGTCAAGAACGAGAGAGTGGGTAAGTGCTTAGTTTAACTTAGCATTAAATGCGCATAATAATTATGCCTACCCTTGTATAGGGATGATGAGAAACTATAGAGATAATTATGCCTAATTGCACGGGTAGCACAAAACGTCCTTTCAAAATTTAGATTCCTTTTGAAATCCGAGTAGTGCTTATCACCTAGGATACGTGTATGGCTTAGGTGAAATTAACCGAGCCTATATAAGGTTATTTACCCCAAACCCTAAAATATATTAAACTTCACCCCTTTCTTATTTTACACAGAGATCTACCCTCCGTCAAGTATTTTGATCAAAAGGTAACTCATTTAAGGCTTCGTTTAAATATTCTTTTTTGATTTTACCTTCATTATGGATGCAAAATGTGTGATTAGGAGTCAAAAATGTAATTTGATAAAGGAAGAATTGTAGGGTTCTGGTGGTATCCCATATGGCCAATAAAACATGCATAACGAAAAGTAAACACAGACTTGGCCATGCAGGTGTATAACCTCATCCTAAACATGTATAAAGTGTGTTAATTAAAGACTTATTTGTTATCCTGTAGGTGTATAAGCTTCCCAATCAAGAAACGTGTAGGATCTTCTTATTCTTATCTTGTTCGACCAGTTAGATTTTTTAGGAGGAAAACCGGATTTTGGGTTGTGTCAGGTTTCCACAGGTACTGCACAAGTAGAACTAGGGCTTCGAACCTAGCAAGTTAGGCGAGTACGAAATCGGGATAAACCCTAGATCGAATAGAAGTCGACTAGGGTATGTCGACTAGAAGTCAAAGATTGGACGAGAGCAAGAGGAGAGAGGAAATGGATTTTTAGGGTTAGTGTTTGAGTTATGAGGATCCCTAGAATCCCCTTTGTATTTATAGGATGCAAAAGAGGATTATAAAAACCCTAATACTTATCCAACAAGTATTGTAGTTTGACAAGAAGTCAAAATACCCCCCAGGGTTTTCAACTACGAATCAACCCAGAAAACTCTTTGGGTTGTTTATTTGGTCTTTTGTCATTTATTACCCTATAATATTTTTCCCTTGATAAATATTAGACTTCGAGTAATTACTGTTTAATCCTCTTATGAACATAACGTCGTATTTTTATTTCCTCGTCACTCGCATTTCATTTCGTAACTTGTTTCTCATTTTCACTTGCACTATTCTGTTTAGTGTACATCGATGTGACACTTCAGCATTACTGTGAAGGCTAGTGGTTGAAATTTTTTTATGTGCTTACACACAATCCCTTTAGACTCCCACTTGTGCAAGACATTAACCTGGAATATCTTTCTCTGTACCAAGAGGTCACAAGCAAGACATGGAAGTACCTAACTCAAAGACACCGATTCAATACCTAATTTATGATTTTACTAACTCAAACAATATACCAGTTGAGTATGGGTATATGGTTATATCCCTTCACACTTTGTTGATATTTTTAGAAAGTACTAGGCACAATATTTTAACCTCGTAATACTTTCTTCCTTTCTTGTTCTCCGTGAATGCTTTGCTCTCCCATGATGTCTTTTAGACATACGTCATATGGCCGTACTTAACCACAAATAATCTCACACAAAGGGCTTGAAAAACTATCCTTCTCTCTTGTCTATTTCAACTATGAGTTGAAAATTGCCCTCTTGGCCTATCTTCTTCACCTCCCACTGAATTTGACGTTAGCACATAGTGTTACGCTTTTGTGCAGTAACTGGAAACTATGTCTAGACCCCGTGAAAAAACAAAGTCAGATGACCTAATTCCTCAGGTTATTGGGATAGTACACCACGATCAGATAACACCGTTAACTTTGATCTATTTGGTCGTCTCTTGATTATGTTACTGTCCAACATTTGTATGCCTACAAATGCTTGTGAAACCCAAACCTCGTCTTACACTAGCTGTATTAATCATCTCGTAATCCCACAATGACAACTAGCTATGGAACCGTTTATAATGAAATGTATTCCATTCATGGATTCCAAAACATGCTAAGTAGGATCTTATAGTAATGTCTCGTTGAGTTGCACGAGTCTACAACATTACGTTCAATCCTTGGCGATTGATTTAGCTCGTATCAGAAAGTGTTGGGAATTAAGTTAATCACTACTTTCTTTTTAAACTTTTTGACGATTCTCTTCTAGGAAACATTGAGCCTCACAAACCAATTATTATTGTCTTAACTGTTAATGAATCTAAGTGAGTTTTGGTGTAAGGCCCTTGAACCGCGATGTAGTTGCGCGTTCTCGGATTTGAGACTTCATGCTTCAAATCTTTTAAGTCACTCACCTTTTCTTAATTTGTCATACAACAACCTTAAGATCAACACATCCCGAATGCCAAACTATCTTGCTATTCAGGGAAACGTACGTTTGTCCAGAAATATTGATATCCTCCTACTTAATATTTTCAATACTAGGAATTCCCTATAGATCACACCGACTCTATAATTCCTGTCATGATTTGTACTCTTTAGTTAAACTATCAAAGTTAACTTTTCTTGTTCTCGCTTTTGTTGATCAACTTTGATCGAACTAACCCTTTTTCTTGTTTAGTTAAGGACATGTGGCCTGAAACAGGAGTTACCTATTGTTAATTGTTCCCCTTGTAAAGCACATGTTTCAGCTTTACTTGAACATTCCAAAGCAGCTGTGAGATTTTACTCATGATTTGAAAACTCATAGCCCATGAGCTTGAATTACGGATCTAAAATACTATTTAGTATTATATGAGCTTTACTAAATCTCTAGATGTCTGAAAATACTATCACTTAAGTATACCTCTTTTATAAGAAATCTTACTCGTTAAATATATCAGATATTTAATGTATCACAATGGGGCTATATGCCTTGATGTCTTTCAAGACTCGAGGTTAGGCAGACTTAAGATCTCTTGTACTTGTGAATATTGTGAAATACTTATTCTTTTTTGTTTAAAGACTTTGACGTCCATCGTTAATCGGGTTTGCATCAAGTTTCCTCTCAAGTATTTCCTTCTCTTCTCCAGTTGTATTTAAAAGGAAACCCCCATAATAGTTTGATATCTAATTGATCAAAACCAAATTTATTGTTGTCATAGTGTATAGATACATTGGGAGTCATTTTAGTTTTTTTTAGAAAACCTTGAAAGCAGATTTTAAAACATATTTAGAATTAACAGATATATTAAATTTCAAGTTCAGATAGTAATGTTTTAAAACATAAACATTAAAATGAGAATTTTAATAACAATACCTAATGCGGGATAAACAACCAGTTTTAAGTTAAATACATAAAATGTAAGTAATTTAAAAATCCTATATCCTAAGTAGATGCTGATTTCATCGTCATCTTCTGCAAAAACTCATTCACACTTTTCATTAGCTTGTAGCCGCGCTTGTGTTAAGCTTCTCATTTGTTGTTATTTCAAAGTAGTTCGTTGTACATAAGTAACGAAGAGAGACAACATATTTAGTTAAGTACTAACCTGAGATCTTGGCTGTATTCTTATTGTCCTTTTTGGCCGGAACATTTGGACAAGTTCTCGACCAGTGCCTTTCTTTTCTGCACTTGTAGCTGGATACCCTCTCTTGGGTTTATAATTCTTTAAATACTTGCTTGGAAGAATATTCTTCTTACCCCTTGTATCCTATCTCTTTCTTTCTACTTTCCCCTATTTTTGCATAAGTTCCCCCCCCCCATCTAACCTTCCCCCCCCCTCTCCACACCCTTCCCCCCCCTTTTTTTCCCCCCCCCCCCCCCCCACCCCACCCCCCCCCTAACAACTTCACCCCCCACCCACACTTACAAAATAACCACTAGCACATCTTTTGACTTCTGCTTAATGCATGTTTCAACAGTTTTGAGCATGTTGTGCAGTTCGGCTAAGGTCCCGCCCTCAAAATTGTTCATGTTGTAATTGAGTATAAACTGCTTATACTCCTTGCTTAAAGAATTTTAGATGAAATCTATAGCAAGCTCGGGTGGAATTGCGTGACCTAGCCTTTCAAGTCGACTGATGTGCCCAATTATTTTGATTACATGCGCATTCACTGGAACCTTCCGCCATCTTGTAGTTACTCAGGTTGATAATAGCATCGAACCTTTCGGTTCGAGCTTGTGTATGGAAGGTAAGCCTTCAGTTGATTGATTACAATCAAATGCTCCAATGTCCATGTAATTGACTTGGAGCGCATGTGTCATGGTGGCTAGCATTAGACATCTAACATCAAGCAAGTCAATGACATGCCTCTGATAAGCATTTCTGACTGCTGTCGGGGAGTTAAGCACGGGTGCCAGACCAATGGGATTCTCAAGAACATATACTACTTCGTTCATGTCGGCGAACAATTTGAAGATTCCTTCCCAGTCACGAAGTTTGGGCCCAATAAGTTTTGCCATTTCAAGAAAGGAATTGTTTTCCATTAGAGTTTATGAAGACAATTAGTTGATTCAATTCATTGGTCGTAATAGCTATTAAACCCTATCTTTCACATTTTACACTATGATCCATACATTCCTATCAAAAACCATTACGCTATGGCGTATCTACCTTATGATAGCTTGTAGGTAGATGTTTTACCACGCCCATTGTCTCCATGAGACAACTCATATGGTTTAGACTCCGATTATAAATCAGGCATACTTAGTTATCAGGAGCATTGGGTACGTTGTGCGCGATGCCAATAGACCGCCACCCATATAGCCAGATTGCACCGAACTTCATTGATCTCTGCTATGGCATATGACCAATTAACTCATCAACCACCTCATCCCGCTTTAGCCATGTATCTACAGACATTATTCTATGACGTAGCTGCCCGCAGGGTCTGAGCTAAGAGAGTGTAACAGTTATGGTTGGCTCACTAGTCTAAGTTTACTATAGGGCATGATTCTACAAAGTTCATCAGTTTATCGGTCTTGTTTTTGTATCCGATATTAAAACAATTTACCAATTAAAATTAGTTTTACGTATAAACTATGCATGAATTCACATCAAGATTTGTAAAATAAAAAAAAAACAAATCACTTTGTAATAAAAAGTGTCTAAACTCGGGTTAAAAAATTACACAAACGTAGATTAACGTAAAAGAAGTATGAAAACGTACAAAAACGCATAAAATCATACACAAACGTAGATTAACGTAAAAGTCGTATGAAAACGTAAAGAAAACCCTACAAAAACGCACAAAGACATATAAAAACGTACAAACACTTATAAAAACGGATGAAAATGTACAAAAAACTACAAAGACATACAAAGACGTATAAAAACGTACACAAGCGTATAAAAACTTACAAAAACGTATAAAACTTGCACAAACATATAAAAACGTACACAAATGTAAAAAAAGTATGAAAACGTACACAAACGTAAAAAAACATACAAAAACGTACGAAAATGTACAAAGACGTACAAATATAAAAACGTACAAAAACATATGAAAAAAGATGAAAACATGTAAAAAACGTATAAAACAAATGAAAACGTACAAAGATGAAGACTTTAAATGTATATTTTTTTTCTTCATAAAAAAACAAGCAAAACTTGGTTTATAAGTATGGAAAATAAGGAATGAGTTTCATTACAAATAACATGTTTGGTTAATAGGTTTGATTTACAAAAAAGGGTATGAAACCCTTACACTAGACATGATCTAAACTCACCAAAAATGATTGGTTTACAAAACCCAAACCATCCTTAGTAGATTCCCTTCACCAACCAAACACCCCTTAATCTTGTGACACTAGAAAAATCAAATCAAAGTACTGAAAAACAAGTGAACAACAAACATCCAACAAAAACCAAACAACAACCATGTCTCTTTTCTTCACATCAACTACAACACATCTTCACTCATCCCACTCTACCTCCCTCCACCACCACAACCACCACCATCCTTCGCCACCCTCCTCCCTCCTCTTCACCACCAAAAGATTCACCCCTCAACCCATCATCATCCACTGCTCCTCCCCATCAACCGACCCAACCATCAACGACGATGAAGAACCAGACCCCCCAACACCACTTCAAATAACAGACGAATGGGGTGACAAAACAGAACCAGTCAACGAACAGTTAACAAACTTACCCACATCAGACCCACCTCAAGATGAAGACGAATGGGGGGACAAATATTCTGTTAGTGGTAATGCAAGTAATGGAAGTACAGGTGTTGGTGTTGTTGAGGATGGTGATGGTAGAGTTGAGGAGTTAAAGAGGTGTTTGGTGGATAGTGTTTATGGGACTGGTTTGGGGTTTAATGCGTCGCCTGAGGAGCGTGGGGAGGTTTTGGAGTTGGTTAATCAGCTGGAAGCGGTGAATCCGACTAAGGCGCCTACTGATGCTGTTGAGTTGCTTGATGGCAACTGGATTCTGCTGTAAGTGTACATTGCATATATGAATGGAGTTATGTTCGGTTTTGGTTTAGTTCACTAGATAAGATAGTTTGTTTAGTTTTGTGAAATGCGGTCAGATAACATAGGAATCAACATAAAACTTAGTTAGTGAAGTAGAGTGGAGTAGAGTAGCTTAGTAAGATGCAAATGAACTGCTGGATACCCTGGTAGAAAGTATAAATTTTGTTTCGGCTTATATAGCATGCTTATGGCTTATTTAGTTTTCGGCTTATGTTTCATAAGCTCAATTTTTGTGGCTTATTTTGAAACTTATAAATTTTGTTTCGGCTTATATAGCATGCTTATGGCTTATTTAGTTTTCGGCTTATGTTTCATAAGCTCAATTTTTGTGGCTTATGATTATGAAACATAAGCCCAAAACCACATAAGCCATAAGCCTGCTATATAAGCCATAAGCCAGCTATATAAGCCAAAACAAAAACACCCTTATCTGTTAGTGTAAGTGGTAAAGTAGAATACTATATCCGATTTGACTTTATAGAAAACTAATTTTAGAATACAAATGCGATGTGAAGTGAAGTTTGTTTCTAAAACTTATCGTGCAATAGTTCCATATAAAATATGGACCACTTATGTAGACGTGGCAATTTCGACTTGTTTAAAGATTAGACAAACCATCATAATAGGCTTAAAATGAGAAGTACGAATATTACGGTGGGATTTGATTATAATATAGAATGACATTGATTTTGTATTTGATATATATCGGGTTCTGCTTTCATATCTCAAAACTATGAGGGTGAAAGTAACTGATCGGTCATATGTGGGTGCATGTAATCTGACATTATGTAACACAATTATAGTTTAAGAGTTGTTTAGGTGAGGTAATGTGATTCCATCATTGCATGGTGTTTGTCGATGAATTGGCCCAACACATGGGGTATCTAAGAAATTAGAGGAAGAAATAAGAGGTCAACATGGCTTATATTTAGGTAATTAGGTTTAAAGGTTCATATATTAAAAGAGATAATTTTTTGTTGAAAAAGGGTACTACCGTACCAGACAAACAAAGTAAGGTTGTGCGTGATACACGCACAAACACGAAGTATCTATGCATTCGTCAAAGTGTTGGTTTAGTCTACACTTTATATTTTGTAGTTAATATGTTAGGAATTCACACAAACTTGTTAGGATTACGGGTTACACCAGTAAGAGCAAACGTCGCTACCAAATAGTACAATGCACTGCACAAGATGAATGGAAATTACGTGGTTTAAACTACAAACTGACATATGCCCACGACTACACTAATGAGTGAATATTACAAGGGGGGAAGTGGGCAAGAAATTTCACACGTTCGACCCTATCCGAAGTTTGATGTGCTAGTTTTTTTTTTTTTTTTTTTAAATTGGCTCTACCGCGAATATCCTCGCTGAGGTGCTCATCCCCTCATACTTTTGTAAGCATAGCGATTGCATGAATGTCAAGCGACAAATCCAACTATGTAACTCTACGTAATATTGATAAGGCATGTCATTTCTTGTTTTCTTTTATGCATGCTTTTGAGTGTTCACACTCCTTGAGTCGTTGCATCTGTGACCACTTGAAGGCAATTGGTTGTTTGTCCGCTTGCTCATGTTCCCAAAATTTGCATGGTTGTTACTCTAGGCTCGTATTAACATATCATTACCGTGACTATAAGTAAATTAACAAGCAAGTTTAAGGTTAGGTAACTATAAATATGATTATCTTGCTAACCCTTTCTTCACCAGAATGTCTAAAAAGGTATGATTAACTCTCCGACGCATGCCAGATGATGAAAATAACCTTAAATTTTTGAAAAACCAAAATACTGTTGATTACTTCTTTTAGTATGTTTTTGTAACATTTAGTGTAAAGAAAACTAGCTACGTACTTCATAATAGACATAAAATGAGAAGTACGAAAATTACGATGCGATTTGATTTTAATATAAAATGGCATGTGTAAACAAAACTAGCTACGTACTTCAATGGCTTTGTTTAGTTTCAGTAGTTTACCGTGCTTAATGAATAAAGTTGAATAGTTGGCGGTGTTCTTGTATTATCACTCAATTAAATGATAATATAGAACCATATTTGATGTATTGATCATGTGTGTTATTCAAAAGCAAAAAGAGCGTTGGTGACCTAATTTATCCGCTATTTGCCCTAAATATATGTCCATGTTACCACAATGGTGGCCAAGTGGTAAAAAGCTTGTGACTACCATCACTCAGATGGAAGAGGTATCAAGTTCAAGTGGCCACGCCAACCTTCCCAAAAGGGGAAGGTTTTACCCAATTTGAGCCTGTGTGGCGGCGAGCTCAAACCCCGTGGATTAGTCGGCCACAAGGCTGGCCCAAGAAAAAGAAACAGCACGCGAGTTGTTCAATTTTCATCTTGTGTTCAATTGTGAAGAACAACCAATAGTAAAATCGCTAAAGTTAAAACGACTGTATTTAGGAATTATGAGCAAGTTGGCAACAAAGATCAGTTACCTATGTATGGATGAAGGCATGAAGCAATAGGCTACAATTAAAGAGGTGAAAATATTTGAAAACATACATTTTAGAAGTAAGAGAATAACATGCTCTGTCAATATTATGTTTAATTTGTTTTGTAGTGTGATTCACTTTCTAACCTTCATGCAACCTCTATGCTTATGGGAGCCTCAGGGCTTGATTGCTTCGACTGGGATTTCAGGCCAGCACCCCAATCAGAATTTTGATTATAATTCCATCTCATATGGATAAATCCCTCCGTAGTTATAAAACCAAAGTGTGCCCGTGCACGCACTTTCCTTAGAGGCAAATTCACCTAATGTTGTATTCATCTTTTGAACTGCATTTTCCTTTACAATTGCTGTGCTTGCTCTTATGCGTGTGGGCCCTGTATCGTTACGACTTGTACCAATTCTTAACATATATACCACAAGATATGAATGGCATATATGTCAAAGTGTTGATCGTCCAAGTGCCCAAGGGTAGACTAAACACCATTGTTGATCTGCAGTGGCGAAGCTTTGAACATTTTTTTGGGGAACCGAAAGAATTTGCAGTGTAGAATATTATGTAAGAAGTTAAAAGGAAGAAAATATTTTTGATAGATATATTAAAGTTTTTTTGATTAATTACTCATTTAAGGATAAGACACTGTTTTCTACTCCATTTGTTTCCCTTTTTATTTCCACTTTCTTAAATTTCCCCATTTCAACCACTGTCGACCTGTCGTGCATGAATAAGTTTCTTATTTGCTAACAAGGACTACCAATCTATCAGGTACACTGCATTTTCTGAGCTATTACCACTTCTGGCTGCTGGCACAACTCCATTGCTAAAGGTGGATAAAATTTCTCAACAAATTTTTACCAGCAACCTTACTATCGATAATACCATTACCTTTTCTACCCCTTTTGCTACTTTTACTTCAACCGCATCTGCAAACTTTGAAGTCCGAAGTCCCTCAAGAATACAGGTACCTTTTGCTAACAATCATAATTGACTGGCTCATTTAATTTGTACTAATTTTGGCTTTTGTAAAATATTGTGAGCTATTCAGGTACAATTTAAGGAAGGGAGTTTTCAGCCTCCAAAGATAAAGTCAAATATAAGTCTTCCAGAGAGTGTTGACATTTTTGGTCAAAATATAAACCTGTCACCTGTACAGCAGTCTCTCAACCCTTTGCAAGAAGTTGTGGCTAATCTAGCAAGTGTTATTTCGGGTCAGGCTCCTCTTAAGGTTTCTATTCCGGGTGAACGGTCAAGTTCTTGGCTTCTAGTTACGTATCTTGATAAAGATTTGAGGATATCAAGAGGAGATGGTGGCCTCTTTGTTCTTGCCAAAGAAGGAAGTCCTCTTTTGGACCAATGATCAGGTATTGTATTTTGGCCTTTTGGGAGGTAATTTTTGCACAACAATAATTGGGAGCGTAAAATCTGTTTCAAATCAATTTGTGTCAGTTTACAAATCACCTTCCATTGTATTAAGGTACTTACCTCACTTACGAGGAAGATATCTCGGTTTGTTAGTTCACTGAAAAGTGGTAAACTTGACTTTTTAGGTCACGCTTATCATTTGTTCATGTCCAAACATTTAATGGATTTAGCTCATCTCGTTAACAGTTTTCTAAAAACAGAGGTTAATTTTTGACATAACCTTTTTTCTTTGTTGTCTACAGATTCAAAGCATATCCATACGGAAATTGAAGTTCAATGAATCTGAGGAGAGTTTGGAAACTTAAAAATGCATATATTTAATTGTTTTGAGATGAGAACTTGTATCGGAACGTTCTAATAGAGTTCAGGACTTCCATGACAATTTCAGCTTTTCTGCTGTATACAAACTCAGTTGACCTTTGATACCCATGCCTTGTGAACTAATGGTTCAATTTTTCAGTAGGCATACCTAAGACAAAGAGTAACAATGATACCAAAAACATTAATAAACAGCTATAAAGATGCAAGCACCAACAATGAAATGCCTGCACAATCCTAAATCTCAACCACAAGATATCCATGAGACGCGATTAATACTCCATAAAGAATGTATGACATTCTCCATATTCTCCATAAAGATATATAATGTTAATGAAATTGCTCAAAAAACTTAACTTTTGAGTAGTTATTTATGGTTTTTTTTAAATAAAATTTGTTGCTATGAATAATTACGAAAAAACTTTACATAAGTGGAGCTCTTTTGCAGGTAACTTTCCTTCAAAATTTATAGCTACAACTCGCGTCATCGGGTAGGGTTGACGTGAAAATTAATACTCTATATTTTCCTAGAGTTAAAACCGGAAGTATGCATGTTGTGACGTGAAAATCGCCTGTGTGGCTAAAATTGGAAGTATGCATAATCTTGATTTGCATTTCTATTTTTAATTTTGTTTGATACTCGTGGAGTTTAAGCAAGTCGGTGTCTACATGACATGTAGCATATGCTACATCACTTTTCAACAAATTATAAATCCAGTGTGGCAGGGTCATCTCATTGATTTCGGTGGCCCTGTGCCGCAACCATAATGAAGGCCCGACGAAAGATGAAAGACCTTATTATAGGTAAAACAATTCATTAGTAACATGAGAGAGTTCAGCACAAGTATGACATGAACAGCATGTCTCAGTTTGATTATACTTTAAAAAATGTTTAATTATAAGGTAATAAACATGAATTATGTCATCCGCATAGCAATTGTTATTCGACTATTTACGATTTATGATTGACATTATCTAACCGATCATTCTCAACAACTTACATGGCCATCCATTAGGTATTTTATGTGACGTTTTGGATGGCAAGTATGAAATACGAGTAGCAATTTTAATTCTTACTAAAACATATCAAAATTATACATCCAGACTTGAATATTTTAAAGTCGTGCATTACTTGATAATTAGACAGTTGTTCGGTTAATTTGCAAAGAAAATACTACTTCATGATTAATATCTTATAACTTTCATTTTAATGTAAAATATGAATATGTAGACTTAAAAGTGGTTTGTTAACTTGTTTTAAACAAGTATAAATAGGAAAATATTACACGGACCAAAATGGAAAGTATATATTGATATAACCTCTTTATGAAAATAAGAAAGACACTATATGTAAATTGGATAAGGAATCGGCTGATAACATCAAATTGTATATGAGATAAAAATTGAAACCTTTTTATGTACATAACAACATTGTAAAAATTGAGGCCCCTCCAAGAGTGTGGCCCTGTGCCACTGCCCTTGTTGCACTCCCTAATCACCGGCCCTGCAATGTGGGATGTTCAAAATAACATTATAAAAGTTTGATAAAGAAATAACAAACACTATAAGTATTTATAGTGAGTTTGTAGTGTAAATTTGTAAACTACTTGAATTGAGAAAACGCTCTGCGACTAGGACACTAAACCACTTATACGTACATATCAATTTTCCAATTAATGTTAAATACACAATTTAAATACACTATGTAAGTTGAGGGTTAAAAATGCACATTTTTTAGAATAGTGTGAGAAAGCAATTTATAAGTGACCTACCTTAAAAAAATTAGTAATTTTTTTTAATTATTCATACTGACGCGATAACGCGATAACTCGACCCGATAACACCCCTAATCGTAGCTATAAGTTATGAAGGAAAATTATCTGCAAAAGAGCTCCACTTATGTAAAAAAAATTCATAATTATTCTTAGCAACAAATTTTATTTTTCAGAAAAATAAACATACATAATTACTCAACAGTTAAGCAATTTCTATTAACATGAGTAGGGATCCAGTGAGAAGTAAATTAAAATAAGAAGTGGTGAGAAGTGACTAAAACCACACATTTGAGATGCAACGACTTGCATTAGGAGGTGAGATCATTAAAGAACAATGTTATATCAAAGAACAATGTTATATCAAAGAACAAAAGAACACATCCTAGCCATCTATTTTCATCAAATAATAAAAAACCTCACTTTCCACCTCTTTTTTAAACATTAAATATCTTGCAAACGGTAAATCATCAAACGACAAAAAGTACATCATCGCGACGAGAATTAAATCATCTTTCTATAGAGGGGCACTTTTATATACTTTCGACGAACTTTTTCGAATTTTTTTTTCCAGTCACGTCTGAAAAAATCACATATATGATTTGTAGCAGAATCACATGTGATTTGTGATACAAATCACATGTGATTTTTCGAATCACATGAGATTTTTCGAATCACGTGTGATTTTTTCTGAGCGAAAATTTTAAAAAAAAGTTCATCGAAAGTATATAAAAGTGCCCGTCTATAGAAAGATAATTTAATTATCTTCGCGATGGTATAATTAAATTTGCGTAACGATTAACGGTTTGAGAGATATGTTAATTTTAAAAAATAGGATGAAAGTGTGTTATTTAATTAAATAAACATATGATTTAATTTAAGCCGTTAGATGAAAATAAAATAGATGGATGAGATTGAAAGATTTGTTCTTTAATTATACATTGTTCTTTATAGATCTTTTCACTCCCTGGATATTATATCGCGGAATACACTGTTATACTTTCACATGCTACACAATTATAACCACTTCTAAACTCGCTTGACCCATCGTTGAATTATGTTAAAATAATCAACAAATTGACATAAATTCGCTGATCAGTTAAATACAGAATAATCTTATTTGTATTTATACTATATATAGAATATAACAATTTTTTGAAACCCACGACGCGTTTTGTATAGAGTATATTTGGTAGACATTGATTGCCATTTTTACTCGGTAGCATCGGTTTATTTGTAACTACCTTCTAAGTAGTAACGATGCACAACAACTATTATTGGCTTTGTTACATAACATGGAAACTTGTGTGTCAAAGTCAAATAATTACGAGTGACCACCCCTTCATTTAACAACACGTCAATTCTCAAGTTATAGGCATAATTTCACCCTTCATTTAACAACAGGTGAATAATTCGCTACGGAGCATCAACTCAACAATCTCTACAATATCACAAAGGTTAACCATATCCAACATTATTTGGACTTACCATTACATCATACATATAACTGTATTTTTCAAATAAAAGTTGCTTCTCTTAGGCATTTCTTCTAACTTTTTGTTGTTGGCTAACATTTATATCTTGTTAGCAGCACTATACAACCTATTTCACGGAAGTCACAAAATTCAATAGTCTTATCAAACCTCAAACTGCTATAAGTAATGGCAGTAATCATAAGCGTTTATAAAACTACGAACAACAAGGCCGCTAAGATGCTTGTAACACAAAGACTCATCTTGAGCAATGGAGTAGCGAATAGCTTAGCATAGAGTTCAACATTGTTTTTAGGGAACTTGAATCGCTTCTGAACAAAAGAAGTCAACTCCCTTATTCGCTTTACTTTCTCATGTGTAAAAAGAAGGTTCAGTATGTGATTATGTAGACAGTGGTGCTGAAACCATCAAACAACATAATTTTACAATATTGTAAAAGGCTTAAGGGTGTTTGGGTTAGATTATTATAGAAGCCATCTTCAAAGACTTACCAGCGAGGAACATGATCCGAAGACGGTTGGATCCAACTTGACCATCGATATCGGCTTTAAATCTTGAGTCGTCTTCGCATGAGGTTTCTACGAAAACAAAACATCACAACTCCTGTGTAGAATAAGGGGAATGCATAACCCTTATACCATATTGCAACGTACACTAAAGAATATGAAGTTGCTGTCAAAACAAACAGTAAAGCAAGCAAATTGGTTTGAAAAGATACATGCTATTGATAACATCGATTTCATGAAGAGTAACACAGTACACAACCTCTTTGCTTTTTGCATCTCCCCATCGGAACACTGAACAAACATGGTTTGCGTGCCAATTGCATCGTTATCCCTAGACCTGGAAAAGGACCTTCTGAGTTTAGTAAGCTTCTGAGATGACTTATCAATGGCGATGACATGCTACTATGCACCTTATCCTTCTATAACGCCTCAATTACATTATCACCAAGGTCATACAGTTTCCATCTCAGTAGTCTTCGAACTGAAAGTTTTCGAATCTTGATTGTTTCTGTTGTAAAGCTTGAGAAAACCTATTTTTTCTGTCATGTGCCATGTACAATGAACTGCAGAAACGAAGATTAAAGTAGCAATCATAATATAGAGAGGATATATAGTTATTTTAAGAATAAGTGGCATATTGGCCAATTACTGTTATGACTAACAGGTTTATAGGAAACGGGTCAAACAAGTCGAAAGTTGCCTGCGGTATACTATTAAGGCATAAAAACTTCCTAGATCATTCTATTCGAGAAAACACAAAGAATTGTAAAAGAGTGTGGAAGAAATGGCTTCAGGTAAACCCAACCTGACCCATTCCAACCCATATCAAAAGAGCTAGACATACTGGCCCCTCTAATTTAAATGACAAATATGAGTACCTGTTGCTTGTCTCTCTTTCAAAGCAAACACAACATAGGACTTTTTCCTACAGATGTAACAATAAGCATATACGTGAATTTTAAGTGTAGCTATTAAAAATAGCGCATTTTCACCCGGATTGACTAAACCTGTAATGGCCCACTTTCACCCTGATTACTAAACATGTCATAACCATATTCACTTGTTACCACACTAACACAAAATGACTCATCCAATGACACCAAAATGTGTTAACCTGGATTATATTGTTTCTGTAAGGGATTGATTTAAAAAGCTTACAAATAAGTCCAAATTCCTCCTCAACCTCCTTAAACGCGGTTCGAATATCATGTGTATCCCCTTCATCAGTTCTACCTCCGTAAAAAATCACTTCTCCTACAAAACTGTTAAAGACAACTATGCATTACTTATCTTCATATATTTTAAGAATGAAACTATGCATTAGTTGTCTTCATATATTTTAAGAACGACTAAAAATGGTCTTCCTGATCATTTGGAAAGGGCAATGGGGTTTACAATGTTTTTAGTGTGAACTTTACAAAAATCACCAATAAAAAAAACTTGATTAAAATTCATTTTAAATCATCTTAATCGTTACCTGTATAAGTACCATTGTATTAGATATCAACGGTCTGAGTTTCTGAAGTGGTCATCATGGTATACATTATTATGGCTTGAACACTGAAGTGCAGAATCTTAAGCCTTCATCTTCCTCTCTATTTTTGTCGCCTGGCCACACACAGCAAAAACCCAATTTACCATAACAATTCAGAGTAAAAAGTAAAACTTCTAAATCTTTATATGTATAAAGTAAATTTTTCTGAGTTCTTTTAACAAAATACGCTAGTGTTTAGACTGTTGTAGTTTTGTGTTCACATATGCAACATGTTCTAGCCCCTATTGGCACTACTTCATCAAGACCCCTGAAAACAAAGCCGAAAATAATAATATGAGGTATAATCATGGGTATTTGCTTAAGCGTAGATAGGTTTTGGTACTTCCGGGAATGCCGAAACGCATTTTATCGCGAAACGTAAGCGTTTTACGTAACCAATAAAAATAAGATGAACAAAGTTGATAATTATCCTCATAATAATCATTTAACACTTGCTTGATGTAAACGTTTAATCGTTTAATGCCCGTTTACATTGAATGATCATTTTTAGTTTACGCGATTTAGCTTAACGATTACGATTTAAGAGCAAACGCGTAAAACCCTAAAAATAAATTGTGAATTACATAATGTCGTATAATGACCTAAAACACGAGGTGTTATAAAGAGGCTAAAATGATGGTGTGGACACCCTTAAATGCTGTCGCGGCTGTTTTGGCTTAAAGAGAGGAGATGTGGACTGAATTTGGACCAAGGAAAGGGTTAAGCAGGTGGGTAAGCTGCTTGGGGGAGTCTAGAAGCTATTCATGGTGGTATTTGCACATGGGTGGACTTGGAAATGGGTCAAAAGAAGGTAAGAATGGATGCGGGTCTATTTTGGGTTCGACTAGGGTTTTCACAAGTTTTCAAGCTTTTATTTTGTATGTACTTGATTAAGGATAGTTAATATATGTAGCCAAGGTCTGATATAGGA
>BQNB010086417.1:0-25013 GCA_026074375.1 Tanacetum coccineum | reverse complement strand
GAAACAAACCAAAACCTACACATTACAAGTTATACCTTTATACTTAATCTTTACAACTTATAACTCCAAGATATACTAGAAATATCACACAAAATACCAAGGATGCAACTAGTCCCTCCCCCCCATATTTTTCGGATACAAACATAGTCCCAAGGGGACATGAAGCACATAAATCACCAACTAGTACCATGTACAACTAGAACTCATTAAACCCTTAAGTACATGACTAGTAACTTGACCAAATTCTTCCTCATTTCCCTCATCTTGTCTTAGACTTTTCTAATAGTGTAATTGACTAGTCTTTATAGTATATAAAGGTGCATAACTAGAAGAGATATCATACAACTCATTTCATTAACCAAAACCCAACACAACTCTCTTGTTTCTATCCTCCTACGCCACGGCCAAACACAAACACCCTTAAATAATTCACACAATCTTATTTACCAAGTATACAAATGTTCTATCATCATATCTAAGATATCCTAAGGTGTATTGAAGGCTTGGTTTAGTGTTTAAAAGGGTTTATCAAGAAAGGTTTAAGATTAGGGTTTCTTGAAAATTAGGGTTTTCTAAGTCTTGGAAGCTTGAGTTTTGGTACTAAACTAGGGTGTAGATCTTTTTACTCTTCATCACACTTCATATTAAGGTCATCTAAAAACCGTACACTCTTTACATTTGTGATTTTATGTGCATATGATGTTTCTATAGTAAATCACCATCTAGGAAACATATTAACATGTAAAATGGATTTTTACTCTTGATCATGGTTTGATGTACTTTGTCATATGTTATATGGATGTTAAAATCAAGTTGGAATAGAAATATATACATGGTACAAGTATGGATTAGTTTATACAAGTATATATAAATTAATGGTTTAAGATTTTACTTATTAAAGCTACAAGTAAATAAATGTAAGAGCACTGTTCACCTTTTTATCAACCATGTTTATCAATCCATTATTGGTTGCAATAAGCTCGTTGATGATGTCAAAGCTTTGTCCTTTAGTAGCCATATAAACAGCGACTTGTCTTTATTATCGGCTCTAGTGGCTATTGCAGCTACGTTTTCAAAATGTGGTTCAGGTTGCTTTTTGCTATAGTGGCTACTATTCTTCTCTAAAAGAAACCTGAGCACCTCTATATGTCCTTGTCTAGCAGCCGTGTATAACATGTTATTCTATATGTGACCACGCTGACCAGAGTGGATGTTGTTTGTTGTTTACGCATATCTGCAGAATAAGTAGGAAACAGTGGAATCATATTCCGCCGACCGGATTCAGACTGCATTTGTAACACATCAAAATGTAACTCAGGTTCAAACTTTCGTCAGCCACAACTTGAAGAAGATTCAGGCATTTCTGATGCTGCTTCTAAACAACATAATGACAATATGAAATAGATTAAAAATAGATGCACATTATTGATAAAAATAAAATAAGAATATTAGATTGGCATTTATGTTTTCTTTTTATATCTTACGTACTAATTTGAATATGAAGTATGCAAGTTGTTACTAAAAAACTAAAATTCTGGGTATGTTTCATAAGTGTAATACAACTGGTTTGCAAACTTTTATCCTAGATTAATTGTTATTTTTACAAAGTAAAGTGAAGTGAGAATTATATGACCATATTGTTACAAATCTTCTTAATTAGTTCATATAAATAACGCTTTAAACGTTTTTATTATCCACATAGGAGGTGAATTTTAATTACCTTTCACACAGACTATTTTTGTATTCTAAATTTCTACCACTCACCCCATTTAGCCATATTTTTCTCCAGTGCTAACCGAATTTTCAAAAAATGCAGCAAAAAACAATAACATATCTTTTTTTTCTTAAAATGTTAATAGTTGCGTGAATGTGAATCCATTGCTTAAAGAAAACATATTTTCCTTTATGTGTTTGCTTAGGAGTTAAACTTAATTGCATAGTAAATATTAAACCTATTAAGAAGTATAACACCCCGTGTTTTCAGGTCATTTTACGACGTCATTTATCTCACTATTTATTTTTTGTCTCGTACGCATTTGATTTTAATTTTAATCGTTAAGTTAAATCGCGTAAGCTAAAAATTAACATTCAATGTAAACGGGCATCAAACAATTAAATGTTTACGTCAAGCAAGTGTTAGATAATTATTTGGAGGATAATTATTAACTTTGCACATTTTGTTTTTATTAGTTACACAAAGTGTTTACGTTTCGCGATAAAATACATTTAGGCATTCACGGAACCACCAAAACTTATCTACGCTTCAACAAATACTCATTTTTATACCCAATACTCAAAGTTTTATAAAACTTCACCCACATTTATCATTTAGGCCAAATTTTACATAAAAGAAACAAACCAAAACCTACACATTACAAGTTATACCTTTATAGCTAATCTTTACAACTTATAACTCCAAGATATACTAGAAATATCACACAAAATACCAAGGATGCAACTAGTCCCCCCCTATTTTTCGGATACAAACATAGTCCCAAGGGGACATGAAGCACATAAATCACCAACTAGTACCATGTACAACTAGAACTCATTAAACCCTTAAGTACATGACTAGTAACTTGACCAAATTCTTCCTCATTTCCCTCATCTTGTCTTAGACTTTTCTAATAGTGTAATTGACTAGTCTTTATAGTATATAAAGGTGCATAACTAGAAGAGATATCATACAACTCATTTCATTAACCAAAACCCAACACAACTCTCTTGTTTCTATCCTCCTACGCCACGGCCAAACACAAACACCCTTAAATAATTCACACAATCTTATTTACCAAGTATACAAATGTTCTATCATCATATCTAAGATATCCTAAGGTGTATTGAAGGCTTGGTTTAGTGTTTAAAAGGGTTTATCAAGAAAGGTTTAAGATTAGGGTTTTTTCCATTGAAAAATAGGGTTTTTCTTCTAAGGATCTTGGAAGCTTGAGTTTTGGTACTAAACCTAGGTGTGTAGATCCTTTTTACTCTTCATCGCACAACACATCATATAAGGTCCATCTAAAAAACCGTACACTCTTACATTTGTGATTTTATGTGCATATGATTTTCATAGTAAATCACCATCTAGGAAACATATTAATATGTAAAATGGATTTTTATCTGATCAGTTGAATGTACTATTGTCATATGTTATATGGGAAAAATGTTAAAATCAAAGTTGGAATAGAAATATATACAGGTACAAGTATGGATTAGGTTTATAACAAGTATCAATATTAAATAATGGTTTAAGATTTTTTACTTATTAAAGCTACAAGTAAATAAATGTAAGAACTTGTATCATGTACATAATTGACAAATGAAGACCTAAAGGACCTAATATATATGAAGAGACATTGATAAAATGTTTTGTTTTTAAGACTTGTAACAATTTTGCTAAGCTTAAAACTTATAAAAAGTGGTTTTATATACATTTTAACCAAAAACTCCAAACTTTTTGTTTTTAATTCGAAAACAAAGTATTTATTTTATATTTTTATAAGATACTACATGTCATTATGATTGTAGGCATATAAAGAACTTGAAAATCCGAGCTATAACGAAGAAATTATGCTATTTGCAAGTTTACGGTAATTAAATATATAAAAAGTGTTTTTATAAAAGTAATTTTATAAAAAATGAGTTACTGTTCACATCAGATACTTTTTGGAAAATATTCTAGTTAGATAGAACTTTTAATTACGAAGACGTGCTCGAAAGAATCACTAAAATCGGAGTTAAAACGAATAAGATACGATTTTTACGAGATTACGCTAATTAAATTTATAAAAATTATTTTATAAAGTTCATGAACAGTAAAAATCACTGTTCATCAGTGGATTAAAAATATTAAAATGTAATATTTTGATACATCTCGTTAATACGAAATCGTGGACATAAAGAACGTACAAAATGGACTTAAAACGAGAAAGTTACGCCATTTTTACTAATGTAATATTTATAAACATTTTAACTTTATAAATAATATTTCTCAATTACAATTAGATGGTGATGTAGCTATATAGAATTATATATGGTATTAGTTATTTATAGTACTTAGTATTCATACGACCTATACTTAACTAGGATGCATTCGGACACCTACATGACGTTTATTCACGCATCTGATATACTTGTTATCTATTCAATCAAGGTGAGTTCATAACCCTACGTTTTACATTGATAATGATTTACAAGTTTTGGGGTGAGAAACATATGCATGTTTTACAAATTGGACGCAAGTGTACATTTTAACATGATTACATGTTTGCCTAAGTAGCGATAACCCTCTTAGCCCATTATCATGAATTGTCAATTACTTGTTGTGACCGCGAATGTTAGAAATAGATCTATTTGGGATTGACATCCCCATTCGGGAGATTAGCTATCACTGGACAAACGAACGTATACCATGTCGGATTTGGGATGTTGCGGGTTAGAACATCATCACGGGCAATGTTGGCAATTTATATTGCAATTCATACATGTCGAGCTTTAGTGTCATGAGCTTAGAGAAACGTAATTACATTTTGTGATGTTTGCATCTGTTGCATTATCACGGAGGAATCTTACTGTCCTATATTATACTATCACACCCCCAAACGGGGCATAGTCGGAAACACGTGTCCGGGGCGTGACGTCATAATATACATCACACAAGATACAAATAACGACCTCTAAGGGTACGTTTAAAAATCCAACATCGTTGCATTAATTAAAATAGTTAAAGTTTTACATAGGCCCAAAGATAATATGCGGAAGCGAATAAAAGGTTTTAAAGTTTGACAATGATGTTAACATATATAATAATAATTCTTGAAAATCGGTCCAATGCAAGGCTACACCATAAAGCAAGCAAAGACATCCACAGCTAAGTACCTGAGAAAAACATGCTAAAATGTCAACATAAAGTTGGTGAATTAATAGGTTTGAATTTAGTATTAAAAGTTAGACCACAAGTTCGCAGTACGTGCGTGACAGTTATAGGAGATACAACTTCATATAAAAGAATTTATGTTTGCGCTAAGCTCATGACACAGAAACTTAATTTAAAAGGAAGCATATTATATGCCAAATAGAATTACTCACCCTAAAGGTATCCGACCAAGATCAACTATTGAAAATCCGACATGGTATGTATCTGTTTATCGGGAGCCCGGGTAGTGAGCGCAACTCATCCGGATAGGGAAAATTATTCCCAAATAGATATATTTATAACACTCACGCTTACTTAACCAGTCAGTCAGTTAAGAAATTAATGGTTCATGATAGTTCGAGCATTAATGGTCTATTCGCTACTTAGGCAACACCTAATCAGGAAAAGGAAACGTAAAGTAACTGTGTCCATAGTTTAAAAACAAGCAATGTTTCTCACCCCAAAATAGTAAAGTAAAAGTAGTAAAATGTGGGGCTATAAACTCACCTTAGCTAGATGAGCAAATGATAATCACGCAAGTAAAAGATGATATAGAAATCTAGCAGCGACCTAGAATAATAACGCGTCTCAGAAACACGGAAAGTATGCCAAGAATTACACAATATGATCATAACCAAAACACATTCATGTGTGTTTGCTTTAGTTTGATTAACAAATCATGACAAAATAAAATCATATTGTTTTTCGTTAAGTTCGACTTTTAACCAAGAATTACTATTTTAGTAAATTTATATTTTAGGAAAGTTTTTAGTTTCGGGACGTTAATACCGCCCCTTATATTTATTAAGTTTCCATATTTTCAAAGCGCACTAACTAGCCTTAATCGCTTAACTTCTATGTCCGTTCCGCTAAATTTTTACCAAACTTATTATTTTTAGTAACTTTATCGTTTTTTCTAAAATATGTTAACGACGTCTTTAAATGATACTAATCAATATATATGCGTTACTATGTTTTTCGCTAGTGTTTAGAAAGTCCAAAAATGTCCGAAAACCAATTTTACTATTCACATCAGCAACTATTCATTCAGTTTTGTCAAAAAATGTTTCAAGTTTCATTTGGCCATAACTTGGCCATTTAAAGTCCAATTTTAATGTGCGATATATGAAAAACTATCTATTCGAAATGAGCTCTCCAAAAACTACTTTTACGCCTAATGTAAAATATTTTTTTAGCGACTCAACAACCCCAAACAATTTTGATAGCAAGCACTTTTTGGTCTAAAACACCAACCAAAATCCACTCAACAACTTCTCACATAGTCCTAATCTAGCCTAATCTCCATTCACAACTAATCCACAACAAAACCACACCTAATACTAACCTAATCCCTTCATTTCTATTGTTGCAACTCTCATTCAACTCTCATCTCACCAAGAACATAATATTTAACTAATGAAACAATGTGACATCATTATTTATAAAATCTTAGTTTATAGTCTTTCAAAAATTAAACACAACATATGGATGTATGGATCTTGAACATATATGAAAGAACATAAGTAAACCACAAGAAAATATTTAAGACACTTACAAGAATGAAGATCAAGCAGAGAAATAACAAGATCTATACCCCAAAATAATAGATCTATAAAAACCCAATAACAAATCTTGAAACCCTAACTTAGATCATGAAGAAAAACCTTTAAACCAAAGAACCAATACTTCAAACCACCTTAGATGTTCTTAGAAATGAACCTTGTATACTTGGATCTTGCTAGAAATCAAAGATATGAAAACCCTAAGAGGGTGTTTGTTTGCCGTGAGCTAGGAGAGCAAGAGAGGGAGAGAAAACAAATTTTGGAGACTATGAAATGAGAAGTGAAACCCTAGTTATGAGAATGTAAAGTATTTATAAGAAAAGATTAGGTCAAGGGTTCTTGTTTTGTATCACCAAGTGACCAACACACACCAAAGGTGTGTGTACACCTTTGTTCGGCCAAAACATAGCCACAAGGACCATTATGATTCAAATTTTGGATCATGGTTCATATTAGATGCATAAGTTAGTCTTGAGTTGGTCAAATGAAGTCAAAATGTGTAAGTATCATGTGATCTTGTCTAACTTGAGAAAATGTGCATGAGAAGGACCCTCTCATGTGTCACTTTATTACATACATGCATGGGATTTTCAAAAGATGCTATTGTATTTAATTTCAAGACTTATGGTGCATTTGGCTTGGGTTTAGTCGTCCAATGTATAGCAAGAGAAGAGGGTGAACGAAAATTTTGACTTATGAACATGAGATGGATGATAACTAAAGTTTACACGAAAAGATTTCGGGTTTTCGGGGTTCCGTTAGGTCAAAAACCCAAAAAACATAATTTAAACGTTAAAGCGTAAAAATAAATACCGGGAGTGATCGTAGACTACGAAACACTTAGAAAAGATATAATAACTCATATAATATCTAAACTAATCAAAATCCGAAGTCGGAACGCGTCCGATGATGTTTTTTTAGATTTACGCGGGTTAACTTCTCGGTAAACTGCCAGATTCAAACGTAACGTATAAAAGTCAAAGATAATGATCGGAAAAGTTTAAAAATATTGACCTGAAATTTTCGGGCTGTGACATTCTTCCCCCGTTAAAGAAGCTTTGTCCTCAAAGCTTAAGACGTGGACGGAGGGCTAACGAAAAGAAGAGGGTACTTTTTCTTCATTTGGTCTTCGCGCTCCCAAGTAAACTTGGGCCCTCGTCTTGAATTCCAACGGATCTTCACGATTGGAATGCGGCTCTGCTTTAGCCGTTTAACTCTCGATCCATAATTTCAACTGGCTCTTCAAGGAAATTAAGCTTGTCATCAATCTGAATCTCATCCAACAGAATAGCTAGTGGTTCGTCTACAAAACACTTCTTCAAATTGGAAACATGAAAAGTAATATGAACTCCGCTTAATTGCTCTGGAAGTTCAAGTTGATAAGCAAGCGTTCCTACTCTAGAAAGAATCTTGAAAGGTACAATATAGCGAGGGTTCAGCTTCCCCCGTTTACCGAAACGTATTACCCCTTTCCATGGTGACACTTTTAGCATGACCTTATCTCCAATCTCAAATTCCAATGATTTACGTCTCCTATCGGCGTAGCTCTTCTGTCTATCTCGTGCAGCTTGAATACGCTTCTTGATCTGAATGATCTTCTCAGTTGTTTCATGGACAATTTCCGGGCTAGTGAGCTGAGCATCTCCAACCTCAGCCCAACAAATAGGCGATCGGCATTTTCGGCCGTAGAGAGCTTCAAACGGTGCAACTTTGATACTAGTGTGATAGCTGTTGTTGTAAGAAAATTCCGCCAAAGGTAGGTGTCTATCCCAACCTTTCCCAAAATCAATCACACAAGCCTGCAACATGTCTTCCAAGGTTTGGATGGTTCTCTCACTCTGACCATCTGTCTGCGGGTGATAAGCCGTACTCATATCCAACTGAGTACCTAGGGCTTCGTTCAGTGATTTCCAGAAATGAGATGTAAACTTACTATCTCGATCAGAAATAATCGAAACCGGCACTCCATGCCTCGAGACTACTTCCTTCAAGTATTGTCTCGTCAACTTCTCCATTGAGTCGGTTTCCTTCATTGGTAGGA
Source organism: Tanacetum coccineum (assembly GCA_026074375.1). Taxonomy (NCBI): domain Eukaryota; kingdom Viridiplantae; phylum Streptophyta; class Magnoliopsida; order Asterales; family Asteraceae; genus Tanacetum; species Tanacetum coccineum. The sequence continues at coordinate 16,495 of BQNB010086417.1, read as the reverse complement.
AATGAGCAGACTTTGTGAGTCGGTTTACAATTACCCAAATTGTATCTTGACCAGACGTCGTCTTTGGTAACTTAGTAACGAAATCCATAGTAATGTTTTCCCACTTCCATATTGGGATCACAGGTTGAACCAACAAACCGGATGGTTTTTGGTATTCGGCCTTGACTTTGGCACATGTTAACCATTTACTGACGTAGATGGCAATCTCTGCTTTCATATTCAGCCACCAATAGAGTTTCTTTAAATCCTGATACATCTTGTCCGATCCAGAATGAATTGAATATTTTGACTTATGCGATTCATTCATAATCAACTCTCTTACGTCACCTCGACAAGGTATCTAACTTCTCCCATTCAAGCATAACAGACCATTAGCACGTTGCTCAAGCTTCTTGATCATACCACACAGATCTTCGGTTCTAAAATTCTCTTCCTTTCTAAGCTTATTGAGTTCGCACTAGGTTGTTTAATCAATTCCGAAAACGAAATAAACTTTTTCGGTGGCTTAGTTTGTATTGAAACGAGTGCGAAAACGCTGGGATCGCGAACGAGTGCAAAATCGTATCAACCGAACGAGCGAAAAAGTTGTACCGATCGAACGAGTGGAAATCGTGTACGATCGAACGAGCGACAAAAGTTTGGATCGAACTAGCGCGATCGAACTAGCGGACTCGAACAAAGCGATCGAACTAGCGTGATCGAACGAGCGATCGAACTAGCGTGATCGAACGAGCGATCGAACGAGCGAATCGAACATCGATCGACAGCTTTTCAATAATTGAAGCAGAAGCTGTGCAGTGCACCAATCCTGGCCTTACCTGAGGGAAGCGAAGATTTCATCGCATACTGCGATGCTTCAAAGAAGGGTTTGGGCGCTGTGTTGATGCAAAGAGAAAAGGTGATTTCTTATGCATCACGCCAGTTAAAAGTTCATGAGAAGAACTATACGACTCATGATTTAGAACTTGGTGCAGTGGTGTTCGCTCTCAAGATCTGGAGACATTATTATATGGAACTAAGTGTACGGTATTCACCGATCACAAGAGTTTGCAACACATTTTAGATCAAAAAGAGTTGAACATGAGGCAACGCCGATGGTTAGAGTTGCTAAGTGATTACGATTGCGATATTCGTTATCACCCGGGGAAAGCAAATGTCGTTGCTGATGCTTTGAGCAGGAAAGAACGAGAACCACCGTTAAGAGTTCGAGCCTTAGTCATGACTATTAGCTTGGATCTTCCCAAACAGATCTTAAATGCTCAGACTGAAGCGCGAAAACCAGAGAACATTAAAAGTGAAGACGTTGGGGGAATGTTGATTGAAAATGCTAAATTTCCAGAAGCAATTAGAGAACAAAAGTTGGAACCACGTGCGGATGGAACCCTATGCCTCAATGGCAGGAGTTGGCTACCTTGTTATGGAGATTTGCGGACTGTGATCATGCACGAGTCCCACAAATCAAAATACTCTATTCATCCGGGTTCCGACAAAATGTACCAAGACATGAAGAAGCTATATTGGTGGCCCAACATGAAAGCCGACATTGCCACCTATGTTAGCAAGTGTTTGACCTGTGCTAAGGTCAAGGCCGAACATCAAAGGCCATCAGGATTGTTGGTACAACCTAAGATACCCGAATGGAAGTGGGACAACATCACCATGGATTTTGTTACAAAGCTTCCTAAGACGTCTCAAGGCTATGACACAATTTGGGTAATCGTTGACCGACTCACTAAGTCTGCGATCTTCACACCAATGAGAGAGACCGATCCTTTGGATAAACTTGCAAGATTGTACCTAAAGGAGGTGGTCACGAGACATGGAATACCTGTCTCAATCATTTGTGATCGCGACCCGAGATTCGCATCAAATTTCTGGAGGTCACTTCAGAATGCTTTGGGTACTAATTTGGATATGAGTACTGCGTACCATCCACAAACAGACGGGCAAAGCGAGAGGACCATTCAAACTCTCGAGGATATGTTGCGTGCTTGTGCAATCGACTTTGGAAAGGGTTGGGTTAACCATTTGCCATTAGTCGAGTTTTCATACAACAATAGCTATCACGCTAGCATCAAGGCCGCACCATTTGAAGCACTTTATGGTCGAAAGTGTCGTTCACCTGTTTGTTGGACTGAAGTTGGAGAAGCTCAAATACTCGGTCCAGAACTGATCCAAGAGACCACTGAGAAAATCATTCAGATCAAGCAAAGGATGCAAGCCGCTCGTGATCGACAGAAGAGTTACGCTGACTTGAAGCGTAAACCAATGGAATTCCAAGTCGGGGATAAAGTTATGCTTAAAGTTTCACCTTGGAAAGGGGTCGTACATTTTGGCAAACGGGGGAAGTTAAACCCTAGGTATGTTGGACCTTTCAAGGTGTTAGAAAAGGTTGGAGAGGTTGCCTACAAGCTTGAACTTCCAGAAGAGTTGAGCAGAGTTCATAATACATTCCATGTGTCCAACCTGAAAAAGTGTCATGCCGACGAACCATTAGCCGTTCCGTTGGATGGACTTAATTTGGACGACAAACTCCATTTTTTTGAGGAACCGGTAGAAATAGTGGGCCGTGAAGTTAAACGGCTAAAGCGAAGTCGGATCCCATTAGTCAAAGTTCGATGGAACTCCAAGAGAGGTCTTGAGTTCACGTGGGAACGTGAAGACCAATTCAAGAAGAACTATCCACGCCTCTTCACCAAGACCGCACCGTCGTTAAGCGCTGCATCGTGAGCCTTGAGGACAAGGCTCGTTTAACGGAGGAAGTCTATAACACTCTGTGTTTTCAAGTCATGGGCGACGTCGATAAATCTACTATTTATTTTAGTGTCGTACGCGTTTGCTTGTAATTTCATGTATTAAGTAAAATCGTGTAAGCTAAAAATTAGCGTTCAATATAAACGGGCATCAATCGATTAAATGTTTGCATCAATCAAGTATTAAATAATTATTTTGAGAATAATTATGGTCTTTGTTCATTATATTTTTATCGGATACGTAAAGTGTATACGTTTCACGATAAATTGCGTTTAGGCATACCCGGAACCACAAAAACTTTTCTACGCTTCAACAAATACCCACTTTTATACCCAATACATAAAAGTTACAAAAATATATCACACATATCTCTCTATGGCCGGATTTCTAGCAATGGATACAAAGAAATATGAAAAAAAAATTGCAACTTGGTTTTGTACTACACTACACCATTAATCCTAACCTTTACTTGTTCCTTTGACCAAAGACAAAGACAATGACTTCCCTAAGACCCTATGGTTTTCCCTTGACAAGTAAACCTCATCTTGACTAGCTTAAGACTATATTGGAATGTATACTTGGCAAGTATAACACATAGATAACAAAAAACATAAAAACATAAAAATCAAAACCGATTCTCTTTTTCTTCTTTGTTGGTCCCGGCAAGAAACACCAAACACCAAACCGCCATAAATTTTTTATTTACAATATTACAAACAACGTTACATATTCCTAAGATATACTAAGATGATTTGAAGCATTGGTTAACCATTTGCAAGTGTGGAAACAAGAAAAGGAAGATTAGGGTTTCTAGTTGGATTAGAGTTTTGGAAAGTTGCAAGCTTTGGTTTAAAGTCTAAACAAGGGTTTAGCACGCATTTTTCATCATCATACATCATCACTAAGGTTACCTAAAACCTTTATCTTTTCATTTTCATGATTATATGTATATATGATGTTTACTTAGCAAAATCACCATTAGGACTTTTTTAACATGTAAAATGTATTTTTACATGTGGTTATGAATTTGTGCACTTATACACATGTTATGTTGATGGTAATATCATGTTATAAATGGATACATAAGTATTTTATAATCTTGGTTAAGCTTAAAATGTGTTAATGCAAGATTAGGGTTTCTAATGATTTACTTAAAGAGCTACAAGTAAATATGTATAAATAACTTGTTAATCTTGTTACCATGGACTTATGAGGACAATGGATGAAACCTTCTTGGACATTATATAAGTATCACATCTGTCAAATATAGTTTATAAGGGTTTTATGGTAAATACAAAAGTGAAAAGTACCATAAAACAAGCTTATTATAAAAGTATTACCATTGATATAAGGGGCTGTTTGAATCCGATATTCCAAAGTAGGTTTGACATGTATAATGATAATACACTCCCGACTATTCTAAAAAGATAAGAAACTCAAAAAACGGATTAATAACGAAAAAGATATGCTAATTACGAATTATACGTTAATTAAACGGGTTTATAAAATAACTTTTATAAAAATTATACAAAACAGAACATTTGACATTTTTAATAGATTATATACATTTCTAGGATTTTAAAATGATAAGAATCGTAATTTTTTGATTAAAAATGAAGAAGTTATGAATCACGCGAGTTTATATACTCAAAATGTATAAAAATACTTTTATAAAACCATTTTTATAAAAGTTACTATTCATGACAGAAACCTTTATTTTTGTAAACCTCCTAAATCAATAGAACTTTTAACTATGAGAGCATGCTCGCAAGAATTGTTAAAAACGGAGCTATAACGAAGAAAATACGACATTTACGGGTTTTATGATAACAAAAACTATATAAATACATTTAGGGTCTGGTGTGAACAGTAAATTTTACTGTTCACCTATAGGTCCAAATTATGAAAATGTCATATTATGATAACTCGTCCTAATACGAAAGCGTGGGCATAAGAAACGTCAAAATCGGGCTTAAAACGAGAAAGTTACGCCAGTTTTACTAAAACGGTAATTATAAACGTTTTTACTTATTAAACACAATTTTACCAAAACAATTAGATGGTGATATAGCTATGTAGAATTGTATATGGTAGATGTTAATCATCATGCTTAGTACTTATACGACCTTAAATTATATGTGATATAGCCCCCCCCCCCCACCCCCCCCCCCCCCCCCCCTTCCACCCCCCCTCCCCCCCCCCTATATTCGCTCACTCAAGGTGAGTCATAGCCCATGTTTTACATGATTTGTTTTTACAAAGTTTTAGGGTAGAAAACATGCACTGTTTTATAACTGGACACAAGTGGTTAATTTTTATGATATGATTACGAGTTTGCCTAAGTAGCGATAACCCAATTTGAGCCAATTATCATGAAATGTCAATTACTGGATTGTGAGCGCAAATGTTATGAATAGATCTATTGGGATTGACATCCCCGTTTGGGTAATTAGCTATCATTGGGCAAACGAACGTAACCATGTCAAACATAGGATGTTGCGGGTTAGAACATCATCACGGGCAATGTAGGCCATTTATACGGTATTCATTTATGTCGAGCTTCAGTGTCATGAGCTTAGGGCAACGTAATTACATTTATATGATGTCTGCATCTGTTACGTTATCATACACTTGGGAAATCTTGTGGTCCTACAATATATGATTTATCAAACCTATGAATTCACCAACATTATTGTTGACGTTTTAAAGCAATGTTTTTCAAGAGATCAGTAAGCATAAGGTGCCAAGGATACATTGGTGATTTTGTTTTGGGAGGTCATGCTAAAGATATGGTTGTATTATGTTTTAGGAAACTCATGTGTTGTGAACCAGTATCTTTGTAATAATAACAAGGAACAAGTTAAAGCTTCGGGCTATTTGTATCAAATATTTGTTAAATCCAATGTATCAGTTTTAAAACGACTTTTTGGTCATTCTATATATATCTTGTGTTATTGATCTGAGAAGTAACACGCCCCGGACCCTTATTCCGTTGTGACCCAATTTGGGGGTGTTACATCACATCTTGCCTCAGAAAGAAAAAGACCCAAGGAGCTTTACTCTACCTTGTTTTATTCATGATATTTGTTTTGATAAAGCCCTTGTTGACCCATGAGAAAGTGTTAGTGTTATTCCATATTCTACCTACTCCAACCTTGATCTAGGTAATTTAGCTCACACTAGGTTAACTATTGAACTGGCTGATAGAACAATTAAACATCAAAGGGGTATAACTGAAAACGTGCTAGTTAAAACTGGTAAATTTACTTTTCTTATAGACTTTGTTATATTAGACATTCCCGAGGATGACGATGCCCCTTTGATCCTCGAAAAACCATTCTTATCTATCGCTCATGCCAAGATTGATGCTTTCAAAAGAAAAATTACTTTAAGGGTTGGGGAAGAGAAACTTGTTTTTAAGAGTATTAAACTAGCTACTAGCATAATTAGAAGGGTCTATATGGTAAAAGAAAGAACGGATCTTGATTCTAAAACTGAGTTTATAAGAGAGGCTGTTAATGAATCATTTGACCCACTCTATGGTAATTATATTGAATTAAATGATTTGGATATGCCTCTAGAACCTAGAATGAATCAAGATGATTTTGAGCCAACCCTTGATTTTATTAATGAACCTACTTATAAAAGTTGTTACACAAATGTAAAATTTCTTATATGATTAGGGTTTAGACATGTTAATGTGATTTTTCCCTTCCTTGTCCATTAATATTATGACTAAACGTTTTATAATTCTATAATTAAGGACAATGGTGATCATGAAGGGAAGAATCTAGCAGGGACTTTGATTGACATACCTATTTTCGTTGGGAATTTTTCTATTATTTTAGGCTTTTTAATCACTGACGATGTGGATATAACAAGTGGTGTTGTGCTCGGCATGCCATTTTGCAAAAAGTTTGTGTCAAGCCAGAAAATTATGAAGAAATTCACTTACAGGGATGAGTGCGAGCGAATGTATGAAAGAAAGTAGAAAAAGAAAAAGTCTAACTTAAAGACCAGCTGAAAGAAAAATGCTTATTGGGAGACAACCCATTTGTTTTTAATTGTTTGAATTGTAATTTTAAATTTTTTATTGAGTCTGTCTTCCCAGACACTCAATACGGCGTATCGAACCCTTATGGATATGCCGTATCGAACTTGTCTGAACGTTATTAGTCTTTAAATTTTGCATTAAATTTCTGCAAAACTTTAAAACATTTGTTTTACAGGATGCAATACGGCGTATCCTTGGGTTTGGGATATGGCGTATTGACCTCATGTACAGTATGTTTAATTGTTTTCCTGCATTGTAACCATTGTATAACCGAGATAGGAATTACACTTTTATCTTCTAAACATTTATCCAGGACCTTGCTGTAAGGAAATCGACGATATGGTATACTCTGAAAAAGACGCGTGTTGAACTCGTATGAGCATTCTGACGCCTTGTCAATGCACTTTTGCTCAAGAACTCCAATAGAGAATCATCCCGAGCAATATATCATGGGAGTTCCTTGTTCTAATTCTATTTCCCATTTTATTTAAATTGTTTTATCTATACAACGAGGACGTTGTATAATCTAAGTGGGGGGGGGGGTGGAGAATTAGAACGCCTACTTGTTCTTTCTTTTACAAATAATATGCAATATGTTTAAATTATGCCAAATTAAAAATTTTTTCTAGCATAAATTTTGTAAAAATTACTAGTTACATGACCTCGCGCACTATTACCCTTAATACCAAATTGTGAGAGTTAAGCCTATTCCATTTCCAAACGTTTACTAAAAATTCCACAAAAATTATAAGTGTGCAGGTGATGTAGTGGACTTTAGAACTTGGATTGGTATATCACTCGAGACTACAACGATGAGTACTATTATAACACCTCGTGTTTTAGGACAATGTACGACATTAATAAAGTCACTATTTATTTTTAGTATTGTACGCGTTTGTTTTTAATGGAAATTGTTAAGTTAAATCGCGTAAACTAAAAATGATCAGTTAACATAAACGGGCATTAAGCAAATTATTATTTACGTCAAACGAGGGTTAAGCAATTATTTTGAGAATAATTATTAACGTTTCACAAGTTACTTTATCGGATACGTGAAAGTGTTTACGTTTCGCGATAAATGACATTTAGGTATTCCCGGAACCCTAAAAATTAATGTACGCTTCAACAAATACCTACGTTTATATACAATGATCAAAGTTTATAAAACTTTATGCATATGTATATATTTATACACATCTCATATGATTATACAAGATAACAAATTGTTAGCCTCAATTTATTGAGTCGAACAAGGAAGCTCGGTCACTCTACGATGGAGCTTCGGTCTTTAATGAGTTAATGTTGTAACAGGATAATATCGGGAATCGGGCTCGATAGATAATCTAATATTGTATATGTTTTGGGTTTAATCCCAAGCAAAACCCGAGCCCGGGTCCTAGTTAAATATCTCGCGCGTCACATTAAATGTGTAGGGGTATATATATATTTAGATATTTTCTAAAAATATCTAAATATATATAGATATTTTCTTTTAAGAAAATATCTAAGTTTTTTCATAATATCTAAATTTCTTTTCTATCTTTTTTCTCATCTCTCTTTTCTCTCTCTCTCTTTTCAATCACCTCTCTTTCCCTCTTTCTCTTTTCTTATTTCGAGTTGTGATTATATGAAGTGGTAAATCGAGAACCTACAATTGGTATCAATCGCCTCGGGTGGATAGCGTGGTTTTTTTTGTTTGTTTTGTTGTTGTAAGCTTATTAGATTCGGCAGTTGGATTTGGTTCATCATTCGGCAACAATACTTTTTCGTGGCTCTTTTTGATGTTGGAAACGCCTAGCTAGAGCTCACAAATTCTCGGCTTCATTGGGTTATTTATAGTGATACTCGAGTGACAAGAACGAGCGGATCGAACTAGCGGATCGAACGAGCGGATCGAACGAGCGGATCGAACGAGCGGATCGAACGAGCGGATCGAACGAGCGGATCGAACGAGCGGATCGAACGAGCGGATCGAACGAGCGGATCGAACGAGCGGATCGAACGAGCGGATCGAACGAGCGGGATCGAACGAGCGAATCGAACAAGCGGAATCGAACGAGCGGATCGAACGAGCAATTTCTTTTTGGACCGAACGAAATTTTTTTTAGAAAACTTGTGTGACGAAAAGGGTTTCAGTAAAACAGCCATAACTTTTGATCCGTAAGTCCGTTTAAGGCCCGTGACCTCTCAAATCGAAGAGAAAAACGAGACGGATCACGTTATAACCAGCCAAAGGCAGGTTAAGGATTTTTCGAAGCCCAAAAAGCTTGTTTTCTATGATTTATTGACATTTTTTAGTTTTTTCTGGAATTTTTGGCCGCTGATTCCGAATCAAATCACTCACGGTTTTCTATTGATTTTGTAAAATCCCGTTAATTCATTTATCGGTTTTAATCATAGACGTGTAAAATCCCGTGAACGTGCATTGCTTACACAACCACAACTTCAATCACATCATATCCACTTAAGATCCAACAAAATCTTTCACACTTCAGAATTCATAACTATTCATTCATCATGTCTACACTAGTTAACACATCCTCAACAGAAATTTCAGTTGTCACGCAGAAATACGATGAGCTAGTAAAAAAGAGTCTGTTAACTAGGTCACAATTTGAAGGTCAACTTAAAGAGAAAAATAAGGTCATTTCGGATTTAAAGGTTAAGGTATATTGTATTGATTGTAAACTTTGCGCGCACTCCAAGGGATACACCCCAATATGCCGTATTGGGCTAGACCCAATATGGCGTTATCTGCTTTTTCAGATGTTATAAATAGAAAGACTCAAAAAAGGAGTTTTCAGTGTGCCAACATCCATTATTCTTCTTACCATACACATAAAAACGATTTTATGAAGAAAAGATGAGCAAACAAAGGTCAAGCATCTTCTCGATTCATAAAGACACCGATGTTAATTTCCTTACTCTTGTAATCATTTAATTTTTGGTATCGTTCGGTAAAACGTTTAGTTTACCTTGGTTAATTGATCCGCTTGTATATTTTACAATGGCTTATGGGCTATACCTTGGGTATTAGCCATCTTAATGAAGATTTAATGTTTGGTTTGTTTTAAAATCGATTTACTTAATTTATCGTTGAAAGTCTAATTATGTTTATCACATAATACTTGTTTACGTGTTTGAATATGCGACCTATCATTCAACTGGGTTTAGTTACGCCTAACAAGCGAGCTAGATACTAGGATAGCTCTCCATATCGTGTTTTATATTACTGGACCAATAGGATCACAAATAACGTTCTGTCTTTGTCTTTACATTAAGAACTTAGTTGAACCGACAGTTGGCCCGTAATGTTTCAACAAGTATGATCTTGATTAATTGATAAAGATTTGAATAGTAGACTACCAGTATATAAAATACCGTCAAACAGTAAGTGGGTAAAGTCCCGATGGGCTAGGGTTTATCAAGATCACCATTGCTATAATCCATAGATAGATTATAATTAAACTAAAAGGATACTTTATGCGGATGCATTAATTGTGACAGAATTCAACGTGTCTAGTCTTTGTATGATGTTCCCGCCTAAGTCTTAAGAAATGATTTGCGATTCGAGATAAGAATCATTGCACTAAATAAAACCAACATTTAATTGGATGTAATTGGTAATACAGTTTTTATTATTTGGCTATTTACCCGTCTCTTTTATCTTTTGATTCTTTTCTTGCATGTTTATGTGTTAGAAATGCTTATGTCACCATAATAACCAGTGCCAGTCTTCTCAGGCTGAAACCCTAATTAGTTAGAAGCGTATATAGCATATGTTTAACAAGCAATTAGAATTAACTTAAGTAGAAATAATTAAAATATTGATAGATTATAGGGTTAACAATCTCGCTCTTAGTGTTCGACAACCCATACTTACACGAAAAAACTCTACCCGATCGGGTCATACCTGTTAAAGTGTTGGTTTTAGGATAAGTAGGCTATAATATAAATGTAAACGTAGTAATATAAATTGACCCTACACGACAGCACATCAATTATGCAAAATTATTTACTATCTTTCTATTCATAATTACAAAAAATATAAAAACTTTAGAGTAATGATATTTAGGCCTACAATCTATGTCTCAATACATACCTAATGCATAAAATACTTGTACAATTGTATTATACATTTTTTCTCTCCAAATTCCTATCAATCAGTTTTTCAAATTCACCAATCAAATCGTTAGCATGCAGTAGGCTTGCTAATTTAGGGCATAAGAATCATTTTTCAAAACTTTATATCAATAATGTGCAAAGTTTCTAACTTTCTATAGCAGACGTGTTTTAATCGATGTGAATATTCGAAAATCAACACACAAACACATAGGTTATAGTTACTACCAACATGATTATTCGCAACAACGCGTTCATCCACCCAAAATATATACCATTTAGACCGGTCTACAGTCTAAACATCACAGCTAAAATCACAGGTTATGTAACAAAATATAGACAAAATCCCACTAACCTTGCGACGCAGCATTACTCGGTCCTACATGTTTATCCGACGCATTGCCATTAACTACCCTCTGAATAAACTTATGTCGGGCTATCATAAAACGAACGCTTTTTAACACGACCCCTGTCAAGCGCAAAAGGTAGCCCTTTATCTGCCAATGCTTCGTTTGAACCTGCTCACTAATCTCCAGTTCAAGAGGAGCTCGTTGTGCATAATTCAGAGAAGTTAACATTATTCTATTTAGTACACATTTTATATAATGGCGACCATAATTCTATAACGCCAAAATCTGTTTCTTTTCATATGACAACTGTTGTTTATGTTTAAGTTATTTAGACCATGGGCCCAACTAATTTTGGATTAGTACCAAGTCAGTTTGGATTGTGTCAATGTGCAAAGTCTTAAGCTCATCATATGCTTACAATAATTTACAAGGCTCATCAACTTTTTAAGTGTGTAAATCCAAAAAAAATTTATCTTCTTATGGCGGCAATAAAGGTTATCGGTAGCAGCAACTGAGTATTTAAAAAAAAGTGTTGATGCTGTTAAATTGAAACTTTTTTTGGCATAATTCAGTTGACTTCGGTCACATGTAGTTGTTCAAAGTGACGTTGCTGCTAAAATTGTTTGTCAAATTGTCGAAAGTAATTTTGTGAAACAGTTAAAAAAGTGCAGCGTCGTATAGGACTTTTGTTTTTTCATAAGGATACGTACATACTGGCATAGGAATTTGTAGGCGCTTCACTTTTGTAACACCAACAACATTCTAACATACTTGAAAAGAAGCTGCATATCAGGCCTCAGATACGGGAATTCAATTGTGCTTGAGCGTCGAGGTCTACAAAATGCGTTGAGGCAATCCGCAACCGATCCTAAGCTTACTCCAAACCTACGTCGCCCATGTGCACTATACTCATAACAAACAAAGAGTTGCAAAAGAAAGACCAAGAAGCAGATGTTATTACGCGGTCAACGGATATTCTAGATTATGAAACAAAGGAGCACATAAACCTAAACTTTATAACGCATACCCAATAATGACAATGATGATTGGGGAACCATAATTACCTGCGGAATCTAAAATGAGTTAACAATCTCTGAAAAGTAACATATCAAACATGCAACAATCGTAGCAGATTCCAGACCTCTGCATACATTTCCTTGCACGGTCGGGAAACGGGCATCATCTCATCCACAACCATTCCTTTCTCAACAAACCATAGAAGCTTCCATTTGCTAAGAGATGTAAAAACCATATTTAACCTACCAAATTCATATATATGAACCTTCCTGAAAAGAAGATAAAGATTTTATACTCAATCCTCATAGGCCGAGACAAAGTGCCCAAAAGGATATCAAATACATGATCATTAACTTGCTTATTTATCAAAACAAAGGATTATTATTTTTAAAAATAAGAACATAAAGTTGTTTACCATTTTTATATAACTGAGAAGAGCGTGAACATATCACGAAACACTATGATATGCTAAAGTTCCATGTTAGTTACCAAATTCCGCCAACTACCTAAGCATACTACCAAGATACAAATAATTAATCTCGAGCAAGATATGGAGTTTTTATCTAAAAAACTGAACGTTTACATCTTTTTGAACCTAGAGCTCTAAATTCTTACATGCCTATATCTAATACATCAATGTGTGAAAGCCTATGTGATCCAATAGCCATATTGCCATTGATAGCCTATGCACCAAAATCATTAATGTGCTATGCCAACACTTTGACAACAAACTCATCATGTATTTATTTTTTTCCTACATTATATGTAAATTAGTTACTTATCTTCGGGCTAACTAACAATTCTAAAGCATAGGACATATAAATATCACAAATGATATAAGTAAACAGATGATCATGCAATGTGAAAGATAACAATGTGATTTTAACATTATCACACCTACACAAATCCAGCATCTGCGAACATGTCTACTGCTATACGTACAAAGAATGAAGAACCCGTGCTACCTGGCTCTTGATACCGGCACATTAGGACACAAAGTTACAGCCTGCAAGTAATAGACATTTTATTAAAAAAATACAGAGATATATAATCAAACACTTTATATGTATAAGATAAAATTAAACTCACTAATAAAAAAGTCATATCTTAATGTATGACTACATTTGGGAGGATACGTAGCATTCTGTAATATGTAAGTCTCAAAAAAAGAGATTACAATGTCTCAGTTAATGGGCTAAACACTAGTTAAACGAATGTGTTGCTCTTTCTAAAAGTTCCAACTGCAAGTCACCATTAATACCCTCACCCCCAAATATCCTTAAACTGAACCCATGGCACAATTCACCCAAAATTCCGTTAACAACTATTATTTTCTAAGCATGTTGTCGCTGGCTGCGAACATTGAATATCTTAACAAAAACGTGAACAGATTAAAATATGAAATAATCATACAAATCTTACATTTTTTTTGTAGAATTGTGTTGTCTTCTTTCCATTCCATATTCTCGTTGGACCCAGTTTTCTGTTGGCAAAAGAACAACAATCAGACAGCTCACAATTAATCATCTAAAATTTCTATCATAATTTATCCATTACTTTGTGACTATTCAACCGAATATTGTGGTTATTGCATAAGTTGAACATTGTTGATTTGTGTTTGAGACTCCGTGTGCCCAAAGGGCTATAACAGATCAACGAACGATGCCTCTAATCTGTAATGAGCAGCTCATACATATTAAAAAACCCGATGACACAAAAATAAAAACACGAACATTACATAGATCTACGATATACTCATATATCTGATGCTTGGCTGTACAGTGTGAATTATTTCTTTCATACACCAATTACAAATTTAGCAGTGCATTTTTTGTTATTATGATATGGATTCCCTATTAAAATTTGTGTAGATTAATAGTTTAACAGGAGTTAAACTTCATGAAATTGTAAATGCTGCACTTACTTTAGTTTCCGTTTGGCAGCCATCAGCTGGCCGATAAGAGAGCTTTGTCTCCATCGCCGTTATATGCAGTGAATCTAAGCTCATGGTCAAATACCAAAACACAACTGATGGCGGGTTGTTGTTTTATGGTTTAAGTACTCAACGCTTTCTCAATTTTATCGGTTTCAATCTACAGACCCAACAGTAAATTAAGATACATTGGCATTGATTCCAATTCCTAGAAACTCTAAAATGTTTTATTAGCTTTGTCAAATAATTTTCACCTATGTCTTGTATTTCAATAAACAGCTTATTTCTATGAGGGCTTATTTTATCATGCTACTAAATTACCAAGAATACATTTTTTATTTATCATTTTCATATAAGCAATCCTGAATCATACAATTGAAAATAAGCAGAAATCTAAAATAAAAGATTCATATACACATACATGGATCAAAACCCCTAACATGATTTACATTAAAAATCAAAACTTTAAGTAAATTAGAAAACCATACTCACATATTGTAAACGTAACTCCTTTTTCAGATTGCATCTTCCAGCTCCTCATCTTTCATATTTCCTATTACAAAAGAATAAACCCATGATCATACAAAACCTCTAGTAATATCAAATACTCACTAAATTCCTGTAAAAACAGAAAATATATATAATCAAAACAAAAAAATTGAATCTTTATAATAATAAAAAAATAATCAAACCTTAAGATAAGAGACAATTGACAGCCCCAAAAACAAAATTTTAATCCACCCTAAACATAATTACAATATGAAGCTTTGAAGAGGCTTATTTGTGACGGTGATGATGATTCAATTTGGTGTGTGTGGGGGGATGTTGATTTAAAAGTATTAGCTGGAGGATTTTTTGTGTAAGAATTGAGGTAGGGAGAAGGACACGTATCACTTAGCAGAGATACATGTGTCACCATCAAGTGTTTAACAATAAAAAAATATTTTCCTTATGTGCTTATCTATCAACTGTAAATAAAGAATTGGTTCACACAGATTGCACTATTTTTGGTTTTTCTTAAAAGAGAAATTGGCTTTTGCAGCCCTATAAATAAGCTAGTAAAATAAGTTTAAAATCTAAAATAAGCTAAAACAGATAAAGATTGACAACTAATGAGCTTATGCTCTTAAATTCAGACTCTAAAAACAACTTTAACTTATCTAAAATTGTGATTTGAAAAAGGACTTTGAAAAAGAAAGTTATGAACTTGAAAACTTGACAGATTTATGACTAAACCAAATTGGACAAATGCAAACTTATAACAACCAATTTCTACTGCATTTTAGACTTTAAAAGAACACTAACCAAGACCTTAAGACAACTTTTGAGTAAAGATCAAGTGAAAACAGTTTGAACAAATCCCAATTCCACAGATTTGAAGAACATGTACACAAAACCTTAAACTTGATTTTAAACTTTAAAAACTTTTGACCACTGATTAAAAAGGCTTATTTGAAGCTTGTTAAAGTTTGCAAAGTGACCCAAAACAGTTTTGAACTATTTTTGACCCACTTTGGCTACTGACCCAAACACCCCTTTAAACATGATTTTTGCATTTTGAGCTTGATAACTTAAGATTTAGCACTAAAACCTCAAAGACCAGATACTTTTTAGCTTAATACAAACCTAATGAACATCTTTTAACAACTAAATAAGCCAGAATAACAAGATTGACAACTATGCTACTTTATAAGCTATTTAAGACAGATTTTAAGAAAAACTTAAACAAATAAAATTTAAACTACAACCTAAGTATTTTAAGCACTAAACATCTATAATAAGCAGATACAAACAAGCAATAAACACAATAAGCCAGAAATAAGCAGATTTAACTTTTTAAGCTAAAAATGACTTTTGAGAACTTACAAAGGTCCAGAGCTTTTGTGAATGATTCAAGCACTCAAATCAGCTTATAACCAACCTATAGCTTATCCACATAAGCACTAACCCATGGCCATCCATTATACACCATGCTCCAAGTGAGTTTGACAGATTCTTTGATGAATTTGATGAAATAGTAACTCAAACACTATGAACTATGTAAAAGTTCATAAAACTTGAGTGAACAGCTTATAACAAGTACAAATGAGCTTATGAGATCTTATAAAACACTTTTGATAACTTTTGAACACAAATTTAAGGAAAACATATTTTAAGCTAAAACTTGAAATTTCATTAATTCATAAATCATAGCCATCCATTCTTTGTCTTCATTCCTTGACGAATGGTGTTGTTTAGGATTGCCAAGGTGGAATTGTTGTTTTA
>BQNB010086416.1:0-28197 GCA_026074375.1 Tanacetum coccineum | reverse complement strand
GATCTATGGATGCGAGTGATCTTGCGCGTGAAGAGGTTATGTTGCTACGTACCACAGTGTTAGCTCAATAGTCACAGATTAGAGAGTTACAGTCAGCAGACCATAGGAGACAGACGGTGATTACAGCCATGCCAGCGGCAGATCACATGAGGCAGAAGCAACTCACAGAGGCACTAAAGCTGATAAAGAGACTTCAGACTCAGATGACAGAGTTTGAGAGACAGCAATGACCTGCCAAAGGTCCTGCACAGCCAGAGCTACCGGAGGAGGCTGATAGCAGTTCCTAGATTCTGTTATGGCTAGTTGTTTTGTACAGCCTAATAAGTATTACGGGTTTAATCCCGGCTAGTATGGCTTTAGGTTGTATATATTCTTTTATCTTGTAACCTAATCATTGTGATCATTTTGTATCTGAACCAATCATGTTTGTTTTCCAATTATATATGGAATGGTGGTATTATGTCATGTCTGTAATCGAATTTGTTGTGAATGAATGTCAATTTGGTTATATCTTTATTGATTACAATTTAGTTGTATATTTCACTGTGTGATGTGATCTCCATTTTACTTATTAGGTTATATGGTCATGTATGGTTATGATTTTATGAAATCTACGGGTATTATATTTTCTTGTGATTTGAAGAAAATTGGCTCCAAAAAAGAAGGGGGGGGGGACACGAGGTTACAACCCAGAAAACAACACCCGGCCGCAACAGCCGCACCACTACATTTCACTAATGCCAACTTCAGGCAATGATTGACCAAGGCGTTACTGCCGTTTTGGCAGCACGTGATGCAAACACGAATGGCGTCGACAGCCACAATTCAGGAACAGGTGCTAGGAGAAATGGCGAGCACTCGTGAGTGCACGTACCAAGACTTTCATGAACAGTGCAAACTTAAATTTCAAATGACAGAAGGGTTGTCAATTGGACTCAATGGTTGAGAAAATGGTAACTTGTTTTCGCATAAGCAACTACTTCTGTGGGGAAAACCAAATCAAGTTCTCCACTTGTTTCTCTTTTGGAAAATGCTCATCGTGAGTGGGAACTCCAACGTTAGGACTGTTGATAATGACATGATTATGCAATGACGGACTGAACTGAGAAGAAAATGACTTGACAAGTACTGCCCAAGGCCGGAGATTAAGAAATCGAAGTTGAACTGTGGGAATTGAAAGTAAAAGGTTACCGGAAGTGTAGCGGTTACAAACCAACGGGTTTTCAAGAACTGGCACTGCTGTGTGTGACTGTTTCTGGAAGAATCTGACAAGATTGAGAAATATGTCGGTGGCTTACCCGACATGATCCACGGAAGTATAGTAGCATCCAAGCCTAAGACAGTACAAGAGGCAACTGAAATGGCAATCGAAGTGATGGATAAGAGAATCCGCACTTATACTGACCGTCGGACAGAGAGTAAAAGGAAGTTTGAGGACACCTCAAGGAACACTCAGAACCAACGACAACAATAGAACAAGAGGCAGAACACTAGCAGGGCTTACACTACGGGATTGGGTGAAAAGAAGCCATACGGGGGATCTAAACCCCTATGCTCAAAATGCAACTATCACCATGATGGTCCATGTGCTCCTAAATGCCACAAATGCAACAAAGTTGGCCATTTTGCTCGTGACTGTAGAAGTATGGTAAATGCTAACAATGCTAACCATCAGAGGGGCACTGGGTCGGGTCAGAAGCCTACTTGTTTTGAGTGTGGAGCCCAAGGACACTTCAAGAGGGAATGTCCCAAGCTGAAGAACAACAACAACCGTGGTAACCAAGTTGGAGGTGGCAATGCTCCAGCCAAGGTGTATGCGGTAGGGCATGCAGGGACAAACCCAGACTCCAACGTCGTGACGGGTACGTTCCTTCTAAACAACCGCTATGCTTCTATCTTATTCGATACTGGTGCCGATAGAAGTTTTGTATCCACTGCATTTAGCTCCCAAATTGATATCACACCAACTGCATTAGATCACTATTATGACGTTGAACTAGCCGACAGGAGAATAATTGGGTTGAACACTATCCTTAGGGGTTGTACATTAAATATCCTGAACCACCCATTCAACATAGACTTAATGCCCATAGAACTTGGTAGTTTCGACGCTATAATTGGTATGGATTGGTTGGTAAAGTACCAAGCAATCATTGTGTGTGCCGAGAAGATCGTTTGTATCCCCTGGGGAAATGAAATATTAATTGTTCACGGTGACGGAAGCAATCGGGAACACGAGGCTCGTCTGCACATTATCTCGTACACCAAAACACAAGAATACATGCTAAAGGATGTCCAGTCTTTTTGGCAAACATTAATAAAAAGGAGACAGAAGACAAGTCGGAGAAGAAGCGACTTGAGGACGTACCAATCGTCCAGGATTTTCTTGATTTATTCCCTGAGGACTTGTCGAGTTTTCCTCCGACTCGACAGGTGGAATTTCAAATCGATTTGATACCTGGTGTTGCACCTGTAGCTCGGGCGCCTTATCTATTGGCACCTTCTGAAATGAAAGAGTTGTCGGAGCAACTAAAAGAACTATCTGACAAAGGCTTTATAAGACCTAGTTCCTCACCCTGGGGAGCTCCGGTCTTGTTTGTCAAGAAGAAGGACGGATCATTTCGAATGTGCATTGATTATCTGGAATTGAATAAACTGACGATGAAGAACCGTTATCCGCTCCCAAGAATTGATGATTTATTTAATCATCTTCAAGGGTCGAGTGTCTCCTCGAAGATCGACCGAAGGTCGGGTTATCACCAACTGAGGGTTCGAGAAGAAGACATTCCGAATACCGCTTTTAGAACCCATTACGGCCATTATGAATTTTGAGTTATGCCATTTGGTTTGACAAACGCACCTACCGTATTTATGGACCTTATGAATCGGGTGTGCAAACCATATTTGGATAAATTCGTAATTGTCTTTATTAATGATATTATGATATATTCAAGGAACAAGCAAGAACACGAAGAGCACCTTAAGTTAATCTTAGAGTTGCTTAAGAAAGAGGAGTTGTATGCCAAATTTTCCAAGTGTGAATTTTGGATTCCTAAAGTACAGTTCCTTGGTCACGTGATTGACAACCAGGGTATTCACGTGGACCCTGCCAAGATCGAATCCATTAAAGAT
Organism: Tanacetum coccineum; assembly: GCA_026074375.1. Lineage (NCBI taxonomy): Eukaryota > Viridiplantae > Streptophyta > Magnoliopsida > Asterales > Asteraceae > Tanacetum > Tanacetum coccineum. Next base: position 25,065 of record BQNB010086416.1, on the reverse strand, counting down.
TGGGTATCTCCTAATTCACTAACAGAGATTCGTCAATTTTTAGGTCTTGTTGGGTATTATCGAAGATTCATCAAAGGATTTTTGAAGATTGCCAAACCAATGACCAAGCTCACTCAGAAGAAGGTCAAGTTTGAGTGGGGTGACAAACAAGAAACAACGTTCCAATTGTTGAAGAAGAAGTTGTGTAGTGCACCAATTCTTCCTTTACCTAAAGGAAGCGAAGATTTTATCGTATACTGCGATGCTTCGATCAAAGGTTTGGGCGTTGTGTTATTGCAAAGAGAGAAGGTGATTGCTTATGCATCACGCCAACTGAAAATTCATGAGAAGAACTATACGACTCATGATTTGGAAATTAGAGCGGTAGTGTTTTCTCTGAAACTCTGGAGACACTATTTGTACGGAACCAAGTGTACGGTGTTCACGGATCACAAGAGTCTACAACACATTCTTAATCAAAAGGAGCTGAATATGAGGCAGTGTCGTTGGTTAGAATTACTTAGTGATTATGATTGCGAGATTCGTTATCACCCAGGGAAAGCAAATGTTGTTGTTGACGCCTTGAGCAGGAAGGAACGAGAGCCACATTAGGGTTCGGTTTAGTCATTGACTATAGGTTTTGAATTCTTCCCAACCAAATTTTGGATGCTCAAACTGAAGCACTGAAACCAGAGAACATCAGGAACGAAGATGTTGGAGGCATGTTGGTTGAAAATTCTAAAGATCCGGAGAAGCTTAGGACGGAAAAGTTAGAACCCCGCGCTGATGGAACTCTATGTCTAACGGTAGGAGTTGGTTGCCATGCTATGATGATTTGAGGATTGTGATCATGCACGAGTCCCACAAGTCAAGTATCTATTATCCGGGTCTGAAAAGATGTACAATACATAAAAAAAGCTATATTGGTGGACTTAATTGAAAGGCAAACATGCCACCTATGTAGCGAATGTTTGACTTGGCCAAGCGGTAAGGCAGAACATCAAAGGCCATCAGGATTGTTGGTACAACCCGATATACCTCAATGGAAGTAGGACAACATCACAATGGATTTTGTCACGAAGCTTCCTAAGTCGTCACAAGGCTATGACACCATTTGGGTGATTATTGACCGACTCACTAAGTCCGCAATCTTTGTACCAATGAGAGAGACTGATCCGATGGATAAACTTGCAAGAAAGTACCTAAAAGAGGTGGTTACGAGGCATGGAATACCTCTCTCGATTATTTGTGATTGTGACCCTAGGTTCGCATCAAATTTCTGGAGGTCACTTCAGAATGCTTTGGGTACTAGTCTGGATATGAGTACTGCGTACCATCCACAAACAGATGGGCAAAGCGAGAGGACTATTCAAACTCTCGAGGATATGTTGCGTGCTTGTGCAATCGACTTTGGAAAGGGTTGGGTTAACCATTTGCCGTTAGTCGAGTTCTCATATAACAATAGCTATCACGCTAGCATCAAGGCCGCACCATTTGAAGCACTTTACGGTCAAAAGTGCCGTTTACCCGTTTGTTAGGTCGAGGTTGGAGAAGTTCAACTCAATGGTCCAGAAATAGTGCAAGAAACAACTGAGAAGATCGTTCAAATCAAGCGAATAATGCAAGCTGCTCGCGATTGACAAAAGAGTTACGCGGATTTAAAGCGTAAGCCAATGGAGTTTCAAGTTGGGGATAAAGTTATGCTTAAAGTTTCGCCTTAGAAAGGGGTCATACGTTTTGGTAAACGGGGGAAGTTGAACCCTAGGTACGTTGGACCATTCAAGGTGTTGGAAAAGGTTGGATCCATTGCATACAAGCTTGAGCTTCCTGAAGAGCTGAGCAGGGTTCACAATACATTTCATGTATCCAACTTGAAAAAGTGCCATGCCGACGAACCATTAGCCGTTCCGTTGGATGGACTACATTTTGATGACAAGCTTCAATTTGTCGAGGAGCTGGTAGAAATCATGGACCGTGAAGTTAAACGGTTGAAGCGAAGCCGCATCTCATTAGTCAAGGTTCGATGGAACTCCAATAGAGGTCCTGAGTTCACATGGGAACGCGAAGACCAATTTCGGAAGAAATATCCACACCTCTTCACAAAGACCGCACCATCGTCAAGTGCCGCATCTTAAGCCTTGAGGACAAGGCTCACTTAACGGGGGGAGACTATAACACCCTGTGTTTTAGGGTCATTGACGTCGTCAATAAATTCACTATGTATTTTTAGTATTGTACGCGTTTGCTTTAAATCGTAATCGTTAAGTTAAATCGCGTAAGCTAAAAATGATCATTCAATGTAAACGGGCGTCAAACAATTAAATGTTTACATCAAGCAAGTGTTAAGTAATTATTTTGAGGATAATTATTAACTTTGTTCATTTTATTTTTATTGGTTGCGATAATTGTTTCGGTTTTTCGCGATTAAATACGTATTTAGATATCCCGGATCAGAACCACAAAATAATCTACGCTCTCAACAAATGTTTATTTTTATTTTCAATGGACCAAGTTATTTATAAAACTTACCACACTTATACAAATGGGACGCCCTATATATCAATAAATAAGCAAGACTTGTCAAGTTACAAGTATACCTTTTATTTAACAAGACTACACTTTACATTATAACTTATACTTTCACATTTGCAAGTAATACTCTCATATTTACCAAGATAATATCTAGCCAATACTCTCCTTAAAATCATGGGATGATCTTAACCTAAGGAGACATAAGAACACATAAGGACATGTACCATCTTTGAGTCAGAGAATAAGACTAACTATGACTAGTGGTTTTGACCACATGTCATCCTTGTTTCATCCTATGTTCAACGACCAACACCCCCCCCCCCTTGAAAGTTCTTGGTCTTTGATTTGCATCTTTGACTACCCTTTTACATATATATTATATGCATACAAGAGATAAGAACACACAACTCATAACAATTAGTAAAAATCAAACTCCATTCTCCCTTTTTCCTCTTTGAAGGCCACGGCAACAAACACCCCTTTTATATAATTCATAGCTTGATTTTCCAAGACCATACACATATACCTACATCATATCTAAGATGTCTTAAGTTGTTTGCAAAGGTTGGTTAAAGGTTTACAAGTATTGAAGCAAGTATTGCAAGATTAGGGTTTCTAGTTGGATCCAAGCTTGTAAGCTTTGGTTTTATATCTAAACAAGGGTTTGGATATTATGGTCTACCATTATACATCACTCTAAGGTTATCTAAAAGCCCTCATCTTTTCATAATTATGATTTTATGTGTATATTAGTTTTAATTAGTAAAATCACCATTAGGATACTTTTAAACATGTAAAAAGAGTTTTTACTTGTGATCATCATTTTGTACACTTTTTCATATGTTATGTGATTGGTAATATCATGATATAATGGGATTATAAGTATTGTAACATGTTGGTTAAGTGTAAAAAAATGAGATGTATAAAACTAGTAGTAAAAACTTACATAAGAAAGTTTATGATTTAATGGCCTTGTTAAGAACTTGTTAACTTGGACAAATGGACAAATGATGGACCTATGGATTATATAATATATATGACATATATATTAAGAGTTACAAAGGACTTGTGGTAAATTATGAGGTTAAAAAGTATATAAAAACAAAGTTATAAAAATATACTCAAAAATATATTTAGGGACTGTTTCGGCACGAATTTTTAGGCATGGATTTTATATTTTATAAACATACTATGTCTCATGACGATTCCAAAAAGGTAAGAAACTCGAAAAACGGATTAATAACGAAAAAGATACATAGTTTATGAGTTTTACGATAATAACCGAAGTTATAAAAGAGTTTTTATAAAAACTTGTAATAAAAATTCTACAAACAGAAGGTTTGGTATTTTTATTAAATCACACATATTTTTAGGATTCCAAAACAATAAGAAACGTAATTTTTCAATTAAAAACGAAGAAGTTATGAATTACGCGAGTTTATATACTTAAAATGTATAAAAATACTTTTATAAAACTATTTTTATAAAAGTTAATGTTCATCTCAGGAACATTTGTTTTTGTAAACCTCATAAATAAATAGAACTTTCAATTACGAGATCGTGCTCGAAAGAATTACTAAAAACAGAGCTAAACGAATAAAATACGGCGTTTACGATAATTAAAGTTTATAAAAGTAATTTTATAAACTATGAACAGTAAAATTTACTATTCATAAGCAGACCCAATGTATAAAATGTGATAATTTTGTTTACACCTTTTAATTACAAAGACAGTGCTCGATAGGATCGTTTAAAAATCGGGTTTAAAACGTATAAAAAAAAAAACAAGTTATTACTTTTACGGGTTTTACGATCACTAAATTCTATATAAATAAATTTTTTTTAAACTGATATTGCGAACAGGGTATAAAGTTACTGATTCATCTGTTGGACTGAAAACCTAAAAATGTTCATATTTTGATACATCGTTCTTATAAGAAGCTGTGGACATAAGAACGCAGAAGAAACGGACTTGAAACTGTGTGAAAGTTATGTCATTTTTACCAATGGTATAATTTATAAACGTTTTAACTTTATAATATGATTTCACTAAAAAAATTTAGTGGGTGATTAGCTATATAGAATTTATATGGTGTAGTTACCCTATTAAATTTTGTACTTATACGACCTATATGGGATTTAGGTATGCACTCGATCATTCGTGACGACCATTTTCTGTGATACACTTGTTTTAGCTAACTCAAGGTGTGTTCATCGACCACGTTTTAACATGATTTTGTTTTATTAGTTTTTGGTGGTGAGTAACATGCATGTTTTTATAATTGGGATCACAAAGTGATAACTTTTACATTATGAATATGTGTTGCATAAGTATCGATAACCCTAGTTTGAGGCCCATTATCATGAAATGTCACGTTTAACTAGATTTATGAGCGGTGAAATGTTAATGAATAGATCTATTGAGATTGGGGACATCCCCGTTAGGGTGATATAGCTATTATAGGCAAACCGAACGTTATACCATGCTTTGTCGAACATAGGATGTTGCGGGTTTAGAACATTTTCATCACGGGCAATGTTAGCGCCATTTTTTATGGTATTCATTTATGTCGAGCTTCAGTGGCTTGAGCTATAGGGCACGTAATACATTTATATGATATCTGCATCTGTTGCATTATCATACACTTGGGATATTTGTGGTCCTACAATATCGATTTATCAAACCTATGTATTCACAACATTATTGTTGACGGTTTTAAAGCGAATATTTTTCAGGATGGTCAATAAGCACGAGGTTGCAAGGGATACATTGAGGTCGGTTTTGGTTTTGGATTATCATGCATTAAAGATTTGTCGATTACATTTTGTATCTGGTTACTGGGATAGAAGTCTTAGTATTATGAACAAGGTGAATGCTTCGGGCTTTATGTAATTTAGTATTTGTTAAAGCCTGGTATTCACGGGTGTGTTTTCGTACAAAACGGAAACGAGTAAATCTCCCGACCGCTTAAGGCCGCCTATCCCGGCGGGGGACCCTCAATTCCTTTTCCCGCTCTACCAATACTCTCCCCTAACTCCTTCTTTCTTCTCCTTCCCCCTACCTACCTTATAACTTCCTTCCTTCTACCCTTCTCTTTTAACCCCCTCCTTTTTGGTTCGTTCTATATATATCTTGGGTTGTTGATCTATGAAGTAAACACGCCCTGGACCCTTATTTCGTGGACCCAATTTGGGGTTGTTACAAGTACCCCCGAGTGGAATTTCATTTGAAGTCTTTGCTGGTTGTCTGTTGTTTTGTTCTAGTTTTGGATTGGTTTGGATTTAATGTTTGGATTTATGGTCCACTTGTGTTGGCTTGGAATAAATGTAATAGATCGATGGATTTTTAGTTCTGCGATTTAGGACATCACTCGAGTTTGTTCCGAGGTTGATGGTTTCATAAGCCTCTTGGGGACGTTTTTGCCTGTAGTTTTCTCTATTTTGTATCTATGTGTTATGATCTGATAATTAGTTGCATGATATAGAGTTTGTCAGTGTACTTGACCAAAAAGTGAAATACGCTGCTGGTTCATTTGTGGGTTAAAGGCTTTACGTGGTTTGGTGGAACTTAAGATCTTGCACGCTTAATAATACCGGGATGTGTGTCTAGGTATGTATGGAATGACTTTAAGTTATGATGTATTTAAGAGTTTTATCTAGTCTTGAGATGCAAAAGTTGGAATCTGAGTTGATGGAATACGTCCATGGTCGGGGCTGTCATGCTGCGTATATCTGATAGGTTTCATGAGTTGGCTGGAGGTTAGTTACTCACTTGGTCTACTCCTGAAGGAGTAGGATGTTGAAAGGTTATGTGTTATAGGCTGGCTCTTAACAAATCCATAGGATGGTGGCTGCAACGAAGCTAAAGACTATACAGAAGGCTGTGCAGATTTCTGGTGCACTGACCGATGAGGCTGTTATAAATGGGTCAATTAAGAAGGTTGAGAAAAGAGAAAATGTGGGGGAACCTAGCAAGGATAAGAATGGTAGGGATGATAATAAGAGGACTAGGACTAGGAATACTTTTGCTACTACCGCAAACCCAGTAGGAAGAGAGAATACGGGTACTTGGCCCAAGTGTACCACCTACAACTCCTACCATGCACCCGGAGGGCCTTGTCGCACATGCTTTAATTGTAACCGCCCAAGTTATTTGGCAAATGATTATAGAGGCGTGCCGAGGAATGTAAATCCTATCAATGCTAGAAACTCAACTGTTAGGGCATGTTATGAGTGCGGTAGTACCGACCATGTCAGGTCAGCTTGTCCTAGATTGAATAGGGCACAAGGACCAGAAAAAAATCATCCAAACCAAGTTGCTGCTAATAACGGGGGTCAGGGTCGTGGAAACCAAAGGAACCAGGCTAGGGGTAGGGCATTCATGTTGGGAGCAGAGGAAGCTCGCCAGGATCCGAACATTGTGACGGGTACGTTTACTTTGAACAATCATTTTGCCACTACCTTATTTGACTCTGGTGCCGACTATAGTTTTGTTTCCACTACTTTCATACCTCTGTTAGGCTTAGAGCCCAGTGAATTAGGTTTCAAATATGAGATTGAGATAGCTAGCGGGCAGCTAGTAAAGATTGATAAGGTTATTAAGGGTTACAAACTAGAAATCGAAGGTCATGTCTTTGACATTGATTTGATACCTTTTGGTCATGGGAGTTTTGATGTGATTATAGGTATGGACTGGTTGTCCAATTTTAAGGCTAAAATAATTTGCCATGAGAAGGTACTGAGGATACCACTACCGGATGGCAAGGTGCTTAGAGTATTAGGAGAGAGACCGGAAGAGAAAGCGAGATTTTTGATGGGTGCTAAGGCTGGTGATAAGAAACAAGAATAGTAGTTTGTTGGTTTAAAGATTTTCCTGAGGTGGTTCCGGATGACCTATCTCGGATTACCGCCTATTCAGGAAATTGATTTAAATGATTTAAACCCTGGAGCAAGCTGGGGTGGTAGCAAAGTCTCCTTGTCGTTTGGCACCTTCTGAATTGGAGGAGTTGTCGGGACAACTCAAGGAACTCCAAGACAAAGGTTTTATTCGACCAAGTTCGTCACCTTGGGGAGCGCCGGTATTGTTTGTTAAGAAAAAGAATGGTTCTTTTAGGATGCATATTGATTATAGAGAATTGAACAAGTTGACTGTTAAGAATCGTTATCCACTTCCTAGAATTAATGATCTATTTGATCAGCTGCAAGGGTCGTAGTTTTTCTTGAAGATAGATCTTAGGTCTGGATACCATCAGCTGAGAGTGCATGAGGATGACATTCCAAAGACTGTGTTTAGAACTCGTTATGGATATTTTGAGTTCATAGTAATACCCTTTGGTCTGACTAACGCACCAGCGGTATTTATAGATTTGATGAATAGAGTGTGTAGGCCTTATCTTGATAAGTTTGTGATAATGTTTATAGACGATATCTTAATCTACTTTAAGACTCAAGAGGAGCATGTAGAACACTTAAGGTTAGTCTTGGGACTACTCAAAAAAGGAGAAAACTGTACACGCTTTTTTATAAATAAAATAAAATTAAAAAAAAGGGGGTTTTTTCTAAGTCTGAATTCTGGGTCTAGAGAAGTGCAAGTTTCTTGGGCATGTGCATCAAATGGTATGGAATTCTGAAGACCCTAGTAAGATTTGAAGATGTTAAGAATTCAGAAAGCCCCTTGAAATTTGACTAAGGTTGTTCGTTTTAAGGATTGGCTGGGATATTACCGAAGGTTCATTGAGAAATTTTCTAAGATAGCTAAGTCTCTTACTATCTTGACTTAGAAGTGTAAGACTTTCAATTAGGGGTGAGGAACATGAATTGGCCTTTCAAACTTTGAAGGATAAGTTGTGTAATGCGCCTGTTCTAGCTCTCCCCGATGGACCAGAAGACTTTGTGGTATATTATGATGCGTCCTGGATAGGACTAGGATGTGTGTTAATGCAAAGAGGTAAAGTGATAGCCTATACGTCTAGGCAGTTAAAAATTCATGAGAGGAATTATACTACCCATGATTTGGAGTTAGGTGCGGTTGTGTTTGCACTTAAGATCTGGGGACATTATCTATATGGGACAAAGAGTGTCATCTATACGGATCATAAGAGTCTTTAGTATATCTTTAGTCAAAAAGAGTTGAATATGCGACAACGTCACTGGATAGAGTTGTTTAGTGATTATGACTATGAAATTCGCTACCTGGTAAGGCGAATGTGGTGGTTGATGCCCTAAGTAGGAAGGAAAGAGTAACACCTAAGAGAGTTAGAGCTATGAATATGACCCTTCAGTCGAGTATCAAGGATAGGATAGTGGCGACTCAGAAGGAGGTTGTGGATGAGTTTGCATGATTGGAGAAAGGTTTAGATGAGATGATAGAACAGAGAAGTGATGGAACTTTGTACTACCTGGATCGAATATGGGTACCTTTAAAGGGTGAGGTGAGAACCCTGATAATGGATGAAGCCCATAAGTCGAAGTACTCTATACACCCAGGAGCTGATAAGATGTATTATGATTTGAGAGATAGGTATTGGTGGCCTGGAATGAAAAATGACATAGTTGAGTATGTTAGTAAGTGTTTGACTTATCTGAAGGTTAAGGTTGAGCATTAAAGGCCATCTGGCTTGCTCCAGCAACCTGAGATTCCCGTATGAAAATAGGAAGGAATAGCTATGGTTTTTATGACTAAGTTGCCTAGGACTAGTAGTGGGCATGACACAATCTGGGTCATTGTGGACCGATTGGCTAAGTATGCTCATTTTCTACCTATGCGTGAGGATTATAAGATGGATAGATTGGCTAGATTGTATTTGAATGAGATAGTTGCTAGACATGGTGTGCCGATCTTGATTATATCAGATTGTGATAGTCGTTTTACATCAAGGTTTTGGCAGTCAATGTAAGAGGCATTAGGAACTCGTTTAGACATGAGTATGACTTATCACCCTTAGACCGATGGTCAGAGTGAGCGTACTATTCAGACTTTAGAAGACATGCTTAGAGCGTGCGTCCTGGACTTCAGAGGAAGTTGGGATGTTCATCTTTCGTTGGTTGAGTTTTCATATAACAATAGTTATCATTCTAGTGTGAGATGTGCTCTGTTTGAGGCATTGTATGGTAGAAAGTGTCGTTCGCCAATTATGTGGGCTGAGGTTGGAGAAGGTCAGTTGATAGGACCTGAGTTAGTGCAAGAGACTACTGAGAAGATCTCGCAGATTAAGGATAGACTTAAGGCTGCGCGTGATCGTCAGAAAAGTTATGCTGATAAGAGGAGAAAGCCTCTAGAGTTTAGTGTAGGTGACTATGTCTTGCTCAAAGTGTCGCCTTGGAAAGGTGTGGTGCGCTTTGGGAAGAAAGGGAAGTTAACACCTAGATTTGTTGGACCTTTTGAGATTATTGAAAAGGTAGGCCTTGTGGCCTATCAGTTAGATTTGCCTGAGGAGTTTAATGGTGTTCATGACACGTTCCACGTGTCAAACCTTAAGAATTGTTTGGCTGATCCAACACTACAAGTGCCTTTGGATGAGATTCGAGTTGATGTTAAGTTGAATTTTATGGAAGAGCCTGTGAAAATTTTAGAAAGAGAGTTTAAGAAGCTGAAACGTAGTAGGATAGCCATCGTCAAGGTTCGGTGGAATTCGAAACGTGGCCCTGAATTCACGTGGGAACGTGAAGATCAGATGAAATTGAAGTACCCGCATTTGTTTAGTGATGATAGTAGTTGAATTTCGAGGACAAAATTCTTTTAAGGGGGTAGAATGTAACCTTTGCCATTTTTGTGTTTTGAATATTTCATTTATAGTCCTTTGATTGTTTGACTTTTGTCAGTTTATTCAGAATTTGTACCATGTTGACGGTGGTGATTTTATGAGAATTATAGTGATTTATGGTTTATTGTGATTAATAATCCCTTTTGGAAGATATTACTGTGTTATTTGTATTCTGGGTGGTTTGCCCCGTGAATTTTGAAAAATGCCGAAAAACTAGTTCGACATGTCCGTTAATGTCCAAATGAGTTTTGAAGGGTTTAAAGTGTAAATATGTCGTGTAAATACTCTAGGTTAATGGAAAAGTATTTTTAAAGTGAATAAAAATGCTAATTAACTTTGGGGTAAATTTTACTGTTGAGTTTTACGAGTATTTAAGTGATCCCGACACGAAAAGAAAGGCCCGAGACCCCATAGGATCCCATGGCCGGTTATAAGCAAGAGAGGGGACATGGTGGCTTAATTTTAGCTAATCTTGTCCAAGTTGGTACATAAGATGCTTTCCTATCCATCATTTCTCATAATCCTTTCACTTTTTAAAAGAAAAATATCTTCTCTTTCTCTCCCTCTTGGCGTCCGAACTAAGCTACACATACACTCTTATAATTTTGGAATTTTGATCAAAAACATGAAGATTGGTGATATGTTGGGTTGATTCTAGTGTTCGGGTATTCATTTAAACAACGTTTGGGTTGTCCGGTTCGTGTCAAAATCTATATTTTTGAAGATTTCTTTGTAAGTTTTCAAATTTAAATTTCGTTTATCCTTTTGGATGTATTTTGATGCATAGATGTTAGTTGTACAAGTTGATCGTCGTGAAAATCGATTTTTAGAAACGAAACGGATAAAAAAGGTTGTGTTTTGTTCGTGGGTTATAAAAAGGAAAAAAGGTATTTTTGTAGTTTTGATGTTGTGGTCGTGATGTTGAATAATATATGTTGCTAGATAGCTTATTTTTTTATAGTAGCTTGTATAGCTTATTCAGGCTTATTTTTAAGCTATTTCTTGGCTTATTTTGGGCTTATATGCCACGTTATTTTCCCAAGATCACTAGGAAAGTGATTTTGACTATTTTTGTGTTATGGCGTATGTTGTGGATTATTTTTGAGGCTTATGGTGGTAACCAAATGCGATACGTAGCTTATTAGCTTATTTTCAAGCTTAATATACGTATTTTGGAGCTTATGGACTCACGGCCCAATAAGTCTATTTAAGCCGTGGCTTAATGGGAGGGCTTATTGTGGTCCGGATTATTTTCTACTTATTGGTATAAGCTTATGTATGTAAATGGACCTTGGTTTTGGACTTGGATCGTATTTTGGACTTATAAATATCTTAATGGACCCTTATTGGGCCTTAAAGCCCAATAAGCGATATTTAGTCGTTATAAGAGTTTTGACGGACTTTTGGAAGTGAAAATGTATTTACGAAGTGATATTGAACGATATTTTAGAAAAACGTTTTAGTAAACGTTAAAGATTGAGATTTTGGGATTTTGTCAAAAAGTGTCGAATTGGTAAAAAGTGTTGAAAATAAGGTTTGAAACATTGGAAAACGTTGTATGAGCGTATGGGTCATGTCAAAATTTCATAAAAAGTTTATACTTAGAAATTTTCCTAAAAACATGATTTTTTTATTTTAAATAATAAAATATTATTTAATTATTTAATAAATTCACTAAAAGACGAAAAATATAATTTTTCTCAAAACTTCACAATTATGTTTGTTATGAGTAGAATGAGTAAACGTTTCATTTTCAAATTCTAATTTGATTATTTTTCGGGACTTGTTACCGAATGGACTTACCGAGATATATTTATAATTATTAATTATAAATATTTACGTATATTGCTTATCTATTTTCGTTAATAGTATAAGTAAGTATTAATGGAGTATTGGGATTGATATGATTGTTGGGATATGTCGTCAACCATCACACCACTAAATTGTTATGAGTAATTGTACAACGCGTCTAAACTCTATGCATCAAACGTGAAGACTGTTTTGGAAATGAATGATTAAAATGGGACATTAACTAGACTAGGTCATGTGCGGGCGTCGTTGCATTTGCTTGTGTGATTGAGATTTGGTTGCTAAAGACTTGCTTGAGGTGAGTTCTCGTAGCCCCACTTTTTACTGTTTTTTCGTTGGGGGAAAATGATACTCAAATGTGTTTTGAAATGTTTTGAATTGATCTGTGCGAAATGTGGTTTTGTTTTTGGGACAAGATATGTGCTTATGACTGCTATGTGAATATTATGTGTTGCATGATTGTTTGGATCGGATGGGTACGCCTACCCAGTATTTGTGTGATTATTGGAGCGGATGGGTACGCCTACCCTAGTTTGTGTGTGGTCCTGCCCTAATTTTAGTGCTCCAGCTGGTAGGCCCTTTAGGTGCGTAAGTGACATATGGTTATTGATTAGCGGTGATGCTAAGGTTGTTTGCATATATTCACTGTCATATAGCACTATTGTCCACTGTTTGAAATATTGGCACAACTTTTGGGTTTAAGGTCAAACCTACGAGCTCACCAACATTATTGTTGACGTTTTCGAGTATCATTTTCAGGTGAAGTGAAAGAGGAATAGTTTGGTGATTGTGATAGCAGACTTAGAAGTATCCCGTGTGGAATTTCATATGAAGTCTTGATTGTTTATTTTGTTTGGTTTTAGTATTTGAAAGTTTTGGTTTAAGTTTGGATTTGGACCCTTGTGTGGGCATTTGAATAATTGTAAGAGATTATGGATTTTGATAGTGATTTGGGACATCACTCGAGGTTGTTCGAGGTTGATGGTCTTCGTAACACTTGAAGTTTATGCATTGTAGTTTTCTCTATTTTGTATCTTGTGTTATGATTGATCATTATGTTGCATTCATGAGTTTCCGCCATTGTCGGGGTGTGACAAGATCCTACATAGGACCTTTGCATGCTTAAGATCTTATAAGATCCCGATCTTGACCATATGATCTTAAGATCTACTCCGATCCGATCTCGCTTTTCTCAAACCACAAACTAAAAAACTACAAATTTATAGGCTGTGTTTTGTAGAATTTTAAAAACAACATGTGGATCTTCTTAAACATTTCATCATTATAATTTAGGACAACATTTCTCTGTAACATTCATATAATTTTGTATTTATAATATATAATAATTTGTACATTTATATAATATTACAAAGCCTATTAAGAAAATGACATTATATAGGATCTTACAATCCTCATCCGACCTTACGATCTCGATCTTGCAAAGATGAAAACGATCTTGGGTAGGATCCTGATCTTAAAAAACTTTATTATTTAGCATTAAAACTTATGGTATGACCAAAAAGAGAGGGCTTGACCTGGACGGTTTATGACCGTCCCCAACGTTAGAACATAAACCAAAAGTGTTAGCATATGTTTACAAATTACAAATATAAGTAAAGACTTTCAATGATGTAATAATGAAACCATAAGAACCATATCAAAATTTAAAAGGGAATGGAGCCATACCTTTCGGCAGTGAAAAATCAAGTCCTCGTCATTCGTAAAACTGTACCCAGCCAACACCCTCTGCCTAGTACCCCATCGATGAGTGTGACAGCCTCAAATTTTGATGTTGTAAACCGTAGGTAATTTATTACATGAAACGTGAGGCATAGTCTGATAACATATCGACTCATGGTACAAAACAAAATATATTACATAAGGGTGTCGAGTTCTTTACAATTTATTAAAATGGAAACTTTAAACAAAATACATCAAAACATGTTGGAACAAAACATTCGACAAAGTACATTTAAAAACTCGTTATTTTGACTACTCCTCAAGCATCTCATTCTCGTTACTTATTTCTGCTTCGCAACCTGAGTGTAAAAATGTAAGAGTGAGCGACAACGCCCAGCAAGCGGCTATATACAAGGGTGGGTATATTTATGCAATTGGATAACAGAATTAAATAATTTTGATTAGTAAAACAAAGCATAAAACGGAACGAATGAGTCATATGAGCATAAATAAGTATGACCCCCATTTTTTGAGTCGAAACATAACATGTAACATTTCAAATAATAAAACTCATAATATTCTTACTCAAAAATTATATATCATAAAAGGCAACATCCCTTGCATTGCTTACGTGAGTGTGTTCAAACGACCCACTGGCGATATACGTCGTCCTAATTTAATAGGAACGGACTCATTCAATCATTCATTCATCATTTTCTCATGAGCATCACACACTATTTCTGGCCATCGACATAATTATCCATGTTTGTTAAACATAAAAGGTCACATAAATATCATCATAGAAATCATTTTTAATGCATGCCAAAATAATTTTTACGGTATCAATGATTACAAAAAAATAATGCACACGAAACATTATTGCTCAAGTTAAACAATTTTGTTGGATCATAATAATCATCATCATATAATAAAACAGTAAAACATTATTAAAATTGATCCAACACGATGTCGAGATTTTTAAAGCTAAAAATGGAGTATATAGCAACTTACCGTAGTGTAGGGCAAAGCTTCGGTACGAAGTTAAGTAAGTATAAATGTTTGACTTCAACTATATTTCTTATGTCCCTTCCATAAGTAAAGTTTCGAAACTATTTATTAACGAAGTTTGGATAACATAGCCGCAATTTTAAACTTATCGTATATAGTTTTGTGCCATATCTACAATGTCTTTCTGATCAATTTACTATTTCTTAAAGTTTTCATTGTTGTCATACTATCCAATTTCATGCTTAGTGTTGCCTTCTCATCCATTTACTGTTTGAACTAGTGTCTTACTCATGACAATTTGTAATTTTGTGCATGACCTTGCATGCATGCTATTTTTGTTGTCTACAACCATGTACGTCCACTAAGACTTCATGATAGAATCTTGTCTATTTTTTACTAAGTTCACAACTTCTACTCACCTGTGTGAAACAATTTTGAATACTGATGCACATGTGTAGGGGGAGTATTTCAAAAGTATGAAACTCTCAAAGTGTTAAAAACGTCTTGATTTATATCAACGCTTTGATTCATTTTTAATGGTTTTATGGTTTCGATCTATATACCTAACAACCAATTAACTCAAGACGTCGATGAAGTAATACGGTGGTTAAGGTTAGGTATAAGTCCTATTATCCAACTAGAACCAGAGGGATCTACCCATGGACATTCCATAGTTAGATTAGAAGTCCTTATAAGGGAAAATGTTGACTAAGACATGAGTTATCACCGAAACAATCACAACATGGTGGTAGTAATGACGTATTGGTAAACATTGAAGGGGTTGAAGAATGAAAAAGAAATGTAGATAAAGGGTGAAAATAACGAAGCCCTCTACACAACTTAGGCAGAAACCGGGTCAATACATAATCTATCAGAATCACAAAGATGATTTCTGGTATATTGAAGACAGACATCATAGACCCAGTGATGCAATGCACAACCCTTCCTAGCCATTCAAGTTTCTCTCAAAAGAGACTTGTCCTCATTTTGTCATGATATACACACGTATCTATTGACAAACTCACTCCTAGATTGTTTATATTTGAATAGGTGATAGTCAACTCCACATTCGATCACTAAGAACCATTTTTTGATATTGAAAAGGTGGCAGTCAGCTTCAGCCTCCGATCATTAAAACCAAAGTGCACAAATCGAGTTTAGAGACATAAGAGATCAACAATATAAATCTCATTAGGACACAACGTCAAAATACATTTGTTGAACACCAATAAGTTTACAAGTTGTAACAAGAGTCCTACGCATTATCCTTGAGATCTTGATAGAACATTCAGAGCGATACTCTTTAGTTTCACAGTAACGAATGGAAATCCTTCTAGTGTCATCATCAAACAACACTGCGGTAGGTGACTTGCAAGATCTTATGTGAATCAAGCTTGTGTTAACTGGATATCGATTTTGGTCC
Source organism: Tanacetum coccineum (assembly GCA_026074375.1). Classification (NCBI taxonomy): domain Eukaryota; kingdom Viridiplantae; phylum Streptophyta; class Magnoliopsida; order Asterales; family Asteraceae; genus Tanacetum; species Tanacetum coccineum. The sequence goes on along the minus strand of BQNB010086416.1, from coordinate 8,871 downwards.
AGTAAATGAATTGACGACTTAATCAGTAAGATAGTAACTAACTGATTCACTCTTATCATGTTGTCTGCTTTGAGACGTTCCGGTAATGAGAACAAGCTAGTACAGCTGGAAACCCTATCAATGAGGTTTTTTGAATCTACATATTTATACTGTAAAATGGGAAACCGGAGGTTATCGCAACCAAACTTCGACGAATGACAAAGGAATATTCGTCCATATCTGTTATTGCTAACCCTTATAAATGAAGGTTTAGACGACAATGTTGCAGCCTCATTCCACCAGCGTCACATTCATAACCATGTGCTCATACTCAAGCTCTAAAAGTCAAACATTCAACATCAAGATTGTTGCTACAAAACAAGAATGTATTCGGTCAGAAAGCTCAAGTCCATGTCATAATACTCTTTCGCAACTCTGATAATCACGAACTTCCTCATCATAAAAAATCTTCAAAGTCAAACAAATAAACGTTTTTTTGAGGATATAGTTAGCCTTAGAAACATTAAATATGGGGGATTGTTAGCTTGATGAAGAAGAGGAGATTACAAGCTTTCAAGACAAGTATGAGCATGTTGGTCAAAAGCAAAAGTTGATCAAGAAATTCAAATCAAGATGATTCAAGACAAGGTGATGATGCAAGATTAAAGATCTCAAGAACTCAAAGTCAAACGAAGGATCCTGATTAAGATCACGAAGCATGAAGGAACAAAGCCATTACAAACAAGAAAAGACGAAGACCCAAGATCAAAGATAGTAGAGCTTATAGTCAAATGAAGATAACCTCTACATTGTGGGAGATTGCTAGCCTTAGAAATAATATCCTAGTCAAACAAGAATGTGTTCGGTCATCTTAGCCAGTGTCGGTCTTAGTTTGTAATAGGCTAGTCAGGTTTAACGGGCTTGGACTATAATATAATATTGTCCACGTTTCGGGCTTTAAGCCCACTCTAAGACAAGCCCAACCCAAGTAAGCAAGCCCAACGCCAAAGTGAAGGTTTGGACTATAGATACAACCCTCCTAGCTCTCTAGAAGGGTGTTGGTTGTCATTTGTTTTACAAGGGATAATCATACCACTCTTATTTTCTCTCTTGTGTTTCTCTCTCTAAAATTTCGGTTATATGTGTGTTGTGATAATGGATTATGGTAGGACAACAAACATGATATTCCAAAATACCTATGTCCGAGTCATTTAGAATCGATGCCCCAACTAGCGTATCAAAGGACACATAAGCTTTAATTTCTTTAAAGAAATTTTGCTTTAACAGTGATACCTTGTATTGATTGATGACGTCTCTTTTGTTTAAGAAAACCATGAAATAACTTTGTGTTCTCATCACCCTTGACATCTCATTTAACATTAGATTCTTGAAGAACATCCATCTCTGAAAAATTTTCAAGTTCATTACAATTATGTAACAGATTGATTCAAGTGACTCTATCTTCCTCTAAAGCCCTACTTGCGTCTATAATTATTTCAATCTCTTTTAACAAAGTAGAGATTTCATGTTTCCTGAAACGCTCATTTCATTTCATGTTAAGGTGTCATTCTCTAACACATTGCTTCAGAGACTTAAGTTTAGAATGAAAGGAAGAATCTGGATCATTAGAGTAACCAAATTTGATTACCTCGTTCAAATTGTTTCGATGTAACCAAGAGTGAATTTTTTTTAAAGAATCAGTTCGTAATCCACTTTGAAAATATGGAACATAATTGGGTTATGGTCTGACACAAATGGTCCAGAACAGTAACACAAGCATCTAGAATGGAATATGAGTCAGACTCTGAAATTATGAAACACTCAAGCTTGCTCATTTTTGTTCCGGCCTTGTTCATCCACGTAAATAGCCGCCCACCTAAAGGAAAGTCAACCAAGTTAGAATTATTAATACATGTGTTAAATAAGTCTACTTCATCCCTAAAAAAACTGAACCGTAACTCTCGGATTCGTCACGAACTACATTTAAATCTACAAACATTATGAATTTACCATTGTGAACATGCATGAAAGTATGCAACGAAGACCATAAGAGCGCTTTTGCTTTAGAATTTTAAGGCCCATACACGTTAATCATGTAATATGTATCGTCAGAATGTGTCCGTTTACCTTGAATAATGATGTATGAATCGTGACACCATATATTATGTTTAAAGAACGAGTTATGATCCCATATAGAGATAAGACCTCCTGGCCTCCCTCTAGATAAATTACATGCATAGTTAAAGTTATAATTGCCCCACATAGATTTGATACGGAACAATTATAGACGTGTCATCTTGGACTCCTGAATGCTAACAAATGAATGTTATTCTTAAAACAAAGCTTCTTAACCCATTCACGCTTCCTTTGTTTCTTAGTGCCTCAGATGTTTAAAGATAACACATTTATTAATCCATAATAGCAACTACAATTATGTTGATCAATCGAGAAATATTTTTATTGCACCCTTTAACATCATACCCCAAGGATCCACCAACCTCTACTAAAGTAGACATCTCGTGAATGAGTGAAATGCCTCATATATCCTTTTTTCTGTATTTACTAAACGACGCGGAGAACTTACTAGTATTTGTAGTGAACGATGAATGAGAGTGACACGGGACTGATTGTTTCATGTGTTCAAAGCCTGGAGGGCAGCTGGTATCTGATTCTTTGTTGGCATTAGTTTCGTGCTTATCATTTTCTTCCTCTTTATTTGCTTTAGCATCTTGGTTCTCAAGGTTGTTTGGATTATTACTTATGTCGTCGAAAGAGGTTCCTTGTTGATTTAAGTCAAACTTAGTAGGGATGTCAACATCAATATCATTAGGTACCCTATCATCAGATTCCATCGATCGTTCTTCCACTTTAGATTGTTCGTCGGAAGCGACATATGATTGATCGTCTTCTATATTAATACTCCAAGTTTCTAATTCTTGTATTTGTATCTTGAAAGTGTTCCTGCTAATTGTCATATGTATCTTTTCATAAATAAACTTTTATTTGTTTGTAGAGATGCAAACTCTTCCTGTGCTCATAGAAGTTGAAGGATCATCTTCAAAGAAAACATAAATTTACCCATGGTACTTGCAACCTTTTTATACGTAGCCGATCCCATGCACAAAGTGGAAGCCCATTGATTTCAATCCAAATCATCCTTTCGTTTACAACAAAGTTCTTAAAGACGGTTTTAATTGATGTAAAAATTCTCTTCATGTTACCATTAGATTTGAAATTAGTGCATGCATTAGCATTGGGAATTGGAATTATACTCATAACCCACCAACGTGATGAATCTTGAGATTATCAAATCCTTCGTTACGACATACGCGATATATGCTCCTAATCGTATCCACCTTTTTAAGTTTAACAAAAAGTACTTCAATTGTGTTTTTTACCTGGATTAGATCATGCTCTTGAAGAGTGATTCCAATACCTTTATTGGACATTGAAGACTTACCATTTAACGCAACACCACTATTCACAACAGAAGCAAATGAGGGATTTTCATTAGGCATCCGTACACTCATTTATTTCATCTTCCTTTTTCACCTTTTTCTTAAAACTCAAATATCTAGCAAACGATAAATCGTTAAACGAAAAAAATACACCATCGCGACGAGTATTTTTTTATCTTTCTATAGAGGGGCACTTATATATACTTTCGACGAACTTTTTTCGAATTTTTTTTTTCAATCACGTCAGAAAAAATCTCATAGATTTTTGTATCACATGAGATTGTGATACAAAATCTCATGTGATTTTTTCAGACGTGATTGAAAAATAAAACGTGGAATATTATAAAAAAAGTTCGTCGAAAGTTATCGCAAGGAGTTAATTTTTTATCTTTCAATAGAGGGGGCACTTATATATATATTTCGAAGAACTCTTTTTTCGATTTTTTTTTTCAATCAGTCTATGAAAAAAGACACATGAGATTTGTTATCACAAATCACATGTGATTTTACGAAATCACATGAAGATTGTGATAAAATCTCTTGTGATTTTTTCAACGCTTGAATTTTTCAGATGTGATTTCTTCGACGAACTCTTTTTTCGAATTATTTTTTTTCAATCACGTCTTAAAAAATCACAGAAATTTGTATCACAAATCACATGTGATTTTGTGAAATCACATGAGATTGTGATACAAATCTCATGTGATTTTTTCAGACGTTGATTGAAAAAAATCAGAGAAAAAAAGTTCGGTCGGAAAAGTTTCCCAACGTCAGTATTTTTTATCTTTTTCTATAGGGGTGGCACTTCTATATACTTTCGACGAACTCTTTTTCGATTTTTTTTTCAATCACGTCTGAAAAAATCACATGAGATTTGTATCACAATCTCATGTGATTTCAAAAAATCCCATGAGATTTTTTCTGACGTGATTGAAAAAAAAAATTCGAAAAAAGTTCGTCGAAAGTATATAGAAGTGCCCCTCTATAGAAAGATGATTTAATTCTCGTCGCGATGGTATGTTTCGTTTTGCGTAACGATTAACGGTTTGTGAGATATTTAATTTTTAAAAAATAGGGTGAAAGTGAGTTTTTTAATTAAATTAAAATAAGAATTAATCTAAACCATTAGATGAAAATAAAATGGATGGATAAGATGAAACGGTTTGTTCTTTTTTTTGACCATGTTCCTTATGGAACTTTTATCATTTAACACAACACCACCATTCACAACAGAAGCAAATGATGGATTTTCATTAGGCTTATGTTTGAAAGAGTGGTTTACTTAATTCTTAGGTATAGAATTGACGACAGAAATTGGCTGCACAAAAGACGAAGCGATCTTCGGACGTTAAAAACATGCAACATCAACAAAAACATGATGACTTCCTATCCATAAATTAGATAAAGATTTGACAAAAACATCATAATCCTCACCCCCGCATACCTAATGAAACCAAACCGCTTCCCGAGTTTTGAACGTTTGTTCACAATGAAAGCATCAACAAGACGACCAAAAGGTTCACATATCTTCCAAAGGTCTTTCGCATCAACATGACCAGGGAAGTTCGTGATATAAAACGTAGTAGATACCTTTCCTGTGGATAGATAATGATTATCTAATTTCCTCCCCTCCCGATAATGGTTTTTGCCAATTTCCATTTCCAATCGCTTGCGGTAGTCATGAAGGACTATAAACAATACCTCCGACGTATTTTCCGGTGACACCAGCAAAAACAACAGCGATAGTGGCGACTCAAAAGTTGAAAATCGAATTTAAATTCGGTTCGTTTTTCGGGTTAACCCGAATAACTCGAATTTCACCACCTATTTTAAAAAATAAATAATAACGTAGATATTTAACAAAAAAAATTATTTTAAGCATAAAAAGTGTTTTTTATATTAAGATAAAATTTAATGGTCTTTTTATAAATATAAAAAATATATATATTTATATGAATTCGGTTTTTGGTTCAGATTGTGAAACCCATATTCAACTCAAAAACCAAATTTGTAGTTCGATTTGATTCGGTTTCGGTTTTTGGTTTTTTGGGGTCACCCCTCAAACTAAAAATACAGAGAGTTTAAAAATAAAAATATAATCCATTTTGCGAGGCCCAAAATTGGACAGGATGTAGACTATTGGGCCATCTTGTATAGTATTTCAAAACTAAAAAACCCTTGGTCGCCGTCTCTTCCGTTAAACAAACTTCCAAATGGAAGAGGACCAAAACGACGACGGATCATACGTCATCAACGAAGAACAAACACAACAAGCCACCACCAACACCAAACCCAAATCAACGAAAACAAAGAAAAAAACCGATGACGTGTCATCAAAAGAGAATAAAAACCTAAAAGGAATCATACTATCAATCACAAAGCCTTCCTACACTTTAAAAGGACGAATAGGACGGAGCTTAAGGTCAGTGCATAAGCACAGGCTTCGGTATTTGTTTAGGCAGTTGGTCAGGACTCAGAATTGGGATGAGTTGTCTGGTGTGTTGAGTGTTTTGTTGAAAGCTACGAAACGAGATGTCGGTTTGTTGTCGAATCGCCGTAAATATTCGGTACGGTTATCACTTAATAAGTAACTAAAGTTTTTAAAATATCATTATCATGTAGGATAGGATATTATTATGTTTAGCCAAACTAGCAATAGCTTTTAGTGGTTATAAAATGACGTAAAAGCTAAACGCCTCTTCAAGTAGCTTTTTTTTTAAATAAAACAAGAAGATCAAACAAGCTTTTTTTGAGTTTGTTGTTGCAACTTGCAAGTATCGAATAGGCGTAAATATTTGGTACGGTTATGAATCATATTGCGTTTACCTATTTTTTAGTAGTTATAGATGCCGTTTGAGTTAATTAAAGCTTGATTTTACTTACCGCTGAATTATGTATTGGTACTATTGCGAAATACAGCTAGTAGACGGCTTAGTTTAGTTAGAATACTGGAGTTATGGAGTGTAAGACTATGTATTTGTAGGTCTACTGTTGCGAATTGTGGTTTAGCGGAGCTGAATTAGTGTGTAGGAATAGGTTTCTGTTGTTGAATTGTGTATTAATAGGTTTGTTAGTTATAGTTTAGTCTAGTTTAATTAGTATGGAGGATGTAGGATATGGCTTTGTATACTGTTAAACAATGCGTTAGTTGGTGTAATCTTGTGAAATGCTGAGAGATTTTGGTTTTGTTTAATTAGTATGTCGAACAGGAGTTTGTATACTGTTACACTATGTATTATAATAGGACTACTGTTGTGAAATATTCTTTACATGCGGTTTAGTTTGATTAGATTAGCATATAGATTAGGAGTCTAACTAGTGTTGAATTAGTTGTCAAATACTGGCAAATGTGGCGAGGACACAGTTTATTTTAGTTTGATTAGTATCTAGAACAGGAGTTTTCATACTAACTTAAACTATGTATCTACAATCTTGATATTTACAACAGTTGGTGAACGGTCTTAATTAATTTTCACCTTATCTGTCTTAATTATCCAGATGCGAGTTCTTGTAAAACAAATGTGTTTAATAAGTATATGAGTGAACTCAGGTCCAAGCATTGAGTGTGTTTGAACTGTCATCTGTGTAACATTGACTATAAGACATACTTTCACAGGAAAGGAGAAATGTTGCAGCATGTGATTCATACCACATGTGTATAAGACGACCAATTAGGGAAATAGACGAAATGATCTCTACTTCTATGCAATGCGCCTAGTCCTACTACTGCGAAATAGTTTGATTTAGTTATAGGGGGTGTTTGTTTAAGCTTATGAGCTCTTTGAAAATATGATAAGCTCATACGCTCAGTTTTTTTGGCTTATAAGCTTATGAACTTTATAAGCTCATAAGCTCAAGAGGATAAGCTCATAGGCTCACAAAAATGAGCATAAAATCACGCAATAAGCTCATAAGCCCATCAAGTAAGCATAGACAAACACCCCCTTGGCAGTGTAATAGGACTTTCCCGTACTATTGAAGTATCAAGTATGTATCAAATTATAGGTAGACGTTGGTTCAATTGAATTAGTATATAGAAGATGACGTTACATATCGTTAAACTTTGTAACTGTGCCTATTATCGTGAAATATAGTTTATGTTGATTTAGTTAGTAAATAGAGGACTTTGTATGCTGATAAAACTATGTATTAAGTGATCGATACAGTTGATATTATTTTAATTAGTGTAACGAACCATAGTCACATAATTCGCTACAGTAGCCACGAATTGCGATCCAGTTCGTTTGATCCAAAACAGGGTACGAAATCGATCCGGATCGCGACTTGGATCGGTGAAAATAGCGTTCCAGAATGTAATTGAATTCCGAATCTGGAGAGAGCGATTCACGTTCCAGTTATTTTCGATTCGTGTTCCAGTTAAAACCGATTCACGTTCCAGTTATTTTCTACGGTATTTTGAGTGGAGAAGAAGATGTCATATGGAGAGAGATGAAGTTAAAAAATTAAAATAAGTGTGTTTTAGCACGTGGTGTGAGATAGTAGGTTCTACATATATGTCAACTTTCGCACAAATTTCAAACTATTGCTATTTAATATTGTTTAAAAAATCCGTAATACATATATACGATCATTTTTTTGGCTGAAAAGTCATTTGGTAGATTGAAAGTAAATTTTTTTATAATGTTTTGAAAAAGATGTTGATTATCTTTAGTATAATAAAGAGCTAAAATTGAAAAGATATACTTTCGTCATTTGGTGTTTTATATTATGTCAATGACCCGACCTGATATTATTCGTGATCTAATTAAGTTAAGGAACCATTTGTGTTATGGTCGGGTCCGCCATTATGGATTATTGGTTTTATTTAAATCATTTAGTTATTGGTTTGTTGAAATTCTATTTAGCGCACGTTTGTAACAAGTTTTTTTCTTTTCAAAGCACGAAAACTTGGTGTTTTGCCCCCCCCCACCTCTTCAAAATTAGTCAGCTCCAACCTCTGCTTATGATTTGTCCAGATTTTAAATATTTATGCAATGGGAAAACTTGTACCAAGATGTTGCTGATAAAAGGAAAGGAAAGAGACAATGGCTCTACTAGATTTAAAATCTAGTTTTTCATGTTTTTATTGTTTGTTTGATCTCGATTATGTTTTTTTAGTTATGTTGTTGCTTAAACATTTTTAATATTGGTCTTTGAATGAATGATGAGAATACAAGTATTATATGTTTGGACTTTGGATTTCAAATTAAATTGGCTACATCGTACCACATTACTTGGTACATCGTACCGAAGCGATCCCAAATGAACCTACCCCCCATCGAACCGGGATCGATCCCGATCCCGTACCGGAGCGATCCCCGTTCCATGTGACTATGTAACGAACTAGATTAAGTAGTTTTAGACTTGTGTATCAATAGGCTTACTGTTGGGGAAACATAGTGAGGATGCATGGTTTTGGATATTAGAGATGCAT
>BQNB010086415.1:18163-28197 GCA_026074375.1 Tanacetum coccineum | reverse complement strand
ATTTTATAAACGACAAACATGTAATAATAAATGTAATTTATTATTTAAATGTGTTCCGAAAATTGACAGTTGTTACAGTTCCAGTAGGTCTACATATCCTTTCATCTGTAAAACGTATGCAACAACTGGTTTACCCTCCTCTTGTTTGCAAGCATGGAAAGTTTGGATTAGGTCAAACCTCTCCACTCCTGCTTGTTTTTCAAACATAGATTTAAGCTCTTTTATCATGTCATATGATGAAGAGTTTTCAAACTGTCTATGAAGCTCAGGAGTCATACTACCGAGTATTAGACAAGCAACCTCATTATATGCATCATAAACAACATTCCATTGTGACAACACTTGTGCCTTGGAATCTGTAGCAGGAGCCGCGGGTAATGGTTGTTCAATGACATACATTTTCTTTTCAACTCTCAAGACTAACTTAAGTTGATGAAACTAGTCAATGAAATTATTTCTAGAAAGTTTTTCTCTTTCAAACATCGACCTGAAAGCCGAATGGTTTATGTTTTGAACAGGTAATGCCATCTACAAAACATAGTTAACGTTCAAGAATTAGTATTTTCGATAAAACTTCTTGAAGAAAATTAACTACCCATGTTTAATCAAATAAACAATTAATTTTCTAAATACTGGGATCCTACTTGGCGTACCACCACCACATCAGTTGATCTGCTAGTGATGGTGTACTCAAATGGTAATTGACGATCAATAATTTCCACCGGTTGGTATGTGCTTAATTACGCATACCTTTTGCCTATAAAAACGTGCCTAAAATGACCAAACTATACCAAAAATACATTGAATTTGTATGTTTTATGATTTATGCGGTGCAAGTAACGGATATTCACTAAAAGACAAAAATCAAGCCAAAACAGACAAAACCGAGCACGGGAATAAAAAGAGCGTGAAAAGTCAAAAAGTCAAAATCAAAGTCAACCAAAAAGTCAACCAAATCAAAGTCAAAAGTCAAAGACAAAGCTGATATAGAAGAAATGTTAAATGGGCCAACCCGCATCCATCTAATAGGCCGGGTCAGCCCATTAAGCTCATATCATAAGGCTTAAAGTTTTTAAGCTTTTGTAAAAAGCCTAAGTCCATTAAACCTTACCCGGCCCAAACAAAAGCCCAAACCATACCTCATTATCCCAATTACACTACAAGTCCCCAATACCTTACATCGTTAATCCTCAAGGACTAACATTGTTAGTCCAAAAGGACTAACGATGCAACAACTTAACAAAAATAGGGCAAACGCCCGTTAAATCATTCTAAAACAAATTTCCCGCCCAATATACTATTCATCCTTCACTCTCACTCGACCCTTGTGCCACAAAACAAACCCATCACTTTCATAACAAACCCCACACCACAAACCAACAATTCCACCTTGGCAATCCTCTCAATTTTCATTCGTTGATGGGACAATGACAAAGATTCAATGGCTAAGATTATAAGGCTTGGTGAATAAGAATTTTGGATGGCTATGATGAAGACATGAAGTCACTCACACAAGAAACACACCCTCTTATCCTTCACACAGAACTAGCACACCTTGAAGAACCCAAGACCTAATTTTCTTCTATAAATAGGACCCAGTGTAAGCCCTTGAGGCATCTAGTTATTACTTTTCAGCTTATTTAGTTAACTTTTAGCTTATTGTCTTTAAAATTCAAGCTTTATAACTGTTTTTAAGAATTAATGAAAAGTTGAGGTTTTATGTTTAAATTCTATGTTTTCTTTAATGTTCATGTTCCATTGTTTTAAAATTATTTTATAATCCTTTATAAGCTCTAAATTACTTATTTAAGTTGTTTACTTAAGCACTATAAACTGTTCCATAGTTTATAGTGTTTAAGCCTTTTTCATTCAAAATCACTCAAAATCACTCAAAAAGCTTTATTTGAAGATAAGCCGGATTTGGAAGGGCTTATAGGGTTATACTAGCTTGTTTTCAAACAAGCTAGAGCTTATTGATATGTCTATAGGATGTGTTCAAGAAATGTGATTGGTCTTTGAAACATACACAAAAGCTATGGATAAATTGTGGGTTTCATTTTACAATTTTTGTCAAAAAGTGCTTGTTTACTGTTTGCTTATTTAAACTACTTATCTTTGCTTATTGCTTGTTTGTATCTGCTTAGTATAGCTTATTAATGAAGTTTATAGCTTATACTGCTTAGTTGTAGTTTAAAATTTTAGTTCAAAGTTTTGCTTTAAATCTGTCAAAAATAGCATAAACTAATAGCAAATCCTGTTTTGGCATTTTTTGACTTGCTTTATAATTCTTGCTGAAATCTGCTTAATGTTGTTGTTAGAGCTTATTAAACATCTGGTCTTTAAGAAACCTTAGCTTAAAATCTATTAATCAGTTTAAAAATGTTGAAATCATTGCTTAAAGGGGTGTTTGGCTATGGGCAGTACTAACCCATGTTATACACGACTAGCCCCTGTTTTACCTCATGGTCCAACTTTGTGATCATAGCATTGGAATCCTTAGAGTAATAAAGTTATAAGTTAGTTGCTTTAAGTCTATATTATGTTTTTAGGTTATTGAGACCCTATGTTTTCATAAACTGTGGACTTATTAGGTTTCTTTATTGGGCTAGTTTTTGATTCTAGGAATTTAAATTAAGTTGTGTTAATCTGTTTTTGAAGAAAACTATTAATCTTTTATAGGTTATTCAAGAACTAGAAGAGATAAGATGGGTTGGGAAATGATTTCCTTAAGAGAGAAATAATATAGAAAATATGATAGTAATATAATGTGAAGTCTGAAATGAACAATGAAACAAGTACAACCAAACTCACCCATCACCAAGGCATGAAGAGGGTAATATTGCTCATACAAGGCCGGCCACTGGCTTTACTAAGCTTCCATAGGGCTGCCTTGGTCCATATTAGTCTTACCTAAGCTATATCAAAAGTTAACCTACGGCTAAACTATTTATATTGGAATTGACCGATACTTTTCCATAGATTCGCAAACAAATCTCCCCCTAAGGGAAGGTCACTGATTGTCACTCCAATTTACAAAAAGTTTGGGATACTATAAACCTAGCATAGCTTGCTACATCTTTAGCCTTCAGCTCGTAGAACTTTATTTCTTTGATTTACCCTTGATGAAAATGTTGTAGTAATCTTTACTTATAGGCCTCGAGCTTGTTCCTTTATCTTTACTTATAGATAAGTTGGATGATGTGATCTTGAGGGGCACAATGAGAAAGCATCAACCAAGCATAATCTCGTTTCGCCATCTTGTTACTTTGTCATCTTGTGATCTTGTGACTTCTGGACCGACATGCTTATACTATTCTTGATTTGTTGACTTGGAAAGCTTTAATGTTGTATCTTTCTTGAAGTTCTTTAACTTTAACACTTCGTCACTTCGAGAAAGACGTTCGGTATCAAAGTAGCGGAAGTCTTGAAACATGTACTTGAGCTTTCATGATGTCTTTATGTTTTGTCGGTCGGGTATGAGCATGTTGTTATGAATCTTGTAAGCCAGCTAGAATCAGGTACCTTCTCCACCATCTTTAAGTATCCTGCATTAAAACAGTTAGCAATAAAGTGGGGGGGACGAATATGGCTTTGTCATTCCTCCATGTTTGGTTGGAATAACCTTCGAATCTGTGAGGATCGACCTGTGATCAGGTAGATTCAATTTAAGAAGAATCTCCTTGACAGGATTTCCAGCTGAAGTATAGAATCTTTCTAACACATATGTATTAGATTCATCAAACTCAGCATGTTCTCATTACCGGAATGTCTTAAAGCAGACAACACGGTAAGAGTGAACCAGTGAGTTACTGTCTCACCGATTGGAATAGAAAAATCAATTTGAAAATCAATCGACGTGTCACTTGCTAAAGTGGTTTTGTGACACATCGAGAGTGTTGATCATTTCAAAAATTCATCATCAATCGTCAATTCATAACCTGGAACAAGTTTGATTCTTATAGAATCGCACCATCGTTTCTTTCCAGTTGTCACAAGTTTGATTCGTATAGAATCGCACAAGTCACCTACCATGAGCTTGTTTGATGTTGACTCAAGCAGGATTTCCATCTTCATTGTGAATGAAATCACTCAGATGTTCTAGAAAATTACAAGGATAATGCGTAGGACTCTTAGTATATATCTTGTTATTCACATTGTGTGATTTAGCAAGCTTAATTTGACAAGTGTCCTAATGAGATTTATGGATGATCTCTTTTGGCTCTAGACTCAATAGTGCACTTTGATTTTAGTGATCGGAGGCTGGAGCAGACTGCCACCTTTTCAATATCAACTAACTCGGAGTGAGAAAGTCGATAGAAATGCGTGTAATCTCCGTGAGAAATGAAACAAGAGTCTTTTGAGAGACCTTGAGTGGCTAGGGAGGGTTGTGCATAGCGTCACTGGGTCCATGACAGTCTTCAATGTCAGACAACACCTTAGTGTTTCTGACAGTTTATGTATTGACCCGGTTTCTGCCTAAGTGTATGGAGGGCTTCTTTCTTTACACCCTTTATCCTTACATTTCTTTTTCATTCTTCAACCCCTTCAATGCTTACCGAGACTTCATAACTAACACCTTGTTGGGTTTGTTCCAGTGTTAGCTCCATCTCAGTCGGCATTATTCCCTTTTCTCACTTTTTCTCCTTTTATCATACCTAAGGACTTCTACACTAACTAGTGGATATCCCTGGGTAGATCCCTCCGGTTCTGGCTGGATCATGGGATTTGAATACCTATGCCTAACCACCTTATATCTCCATAAATTTAAGAACATGGCCGGTCTTTTGGGTATTCCATCACAATCCTTCAAAACCATTGAAAATTCAATCAAAGTGTTTGATATAAATATCAAAAGATTTACACTTTGAGAGTTTTTTTCATCATCACTAAAAGTTCCCCCTTAACATGTGCATCGCTAAATGGTCGGGGTTGACGCTAGATTGAGGTTAATACTCAAATTCATCAGTAGTTTCTTCGTGAAGTTTCTTCCGTGAGCGTTTTAAGTGATAAAGAAGTGGTGATACAACTGATTTACTCTACCGATCATATGAGCAATAATAAGGAGACTGCCTCCTTGTCTAGGGTTTTAGAATACTTAGAGTCCGAAGAAAACGGATTTGTATTGCTAAATTTAACGACCTTCAAATGCCCGGGAGAAGAGACGTTACTGAACACTCTACATCTTCAGGTATACAAAAAATACCATATGTCTAAAGTACATGCATATAATCCTTACTTGTCAATTAGTTCTACTTGCTTGTAAATTACAGTAGGAGATTATTTTCATAAAGAAGTTATTTCTAATTAATAACGGGAATGTAGTAGTCTCATGACGCCGTCTTATGGAACGAGTTTATACCAGACCCCAAGTTATAAGACATGGCGTCAAATTTACCAGTCAAGACATTGGGGTTTTTTACTTTTTTTCTTTTTTTTTTGTTTTTTGTGTGTGTGTGTTTTATTTTAAAAGTTGTAGGGCCTGGAGATGTTTTATGATTTAAGTAACGAAGTAGACTGTTCTTGAGTTAAGTTATAATAAGTTAATATGAGGTGACAACAATTTTTTGTTATAATAATGTCGGATAACATCTTTAGTAGTGATGTTATTCTGTATTTTATTTTTTTTAAACTAATCACACACGCAACTAAATATTGTGTGGAAATAATTACATTGCCACATTTTCTTACAATATCACATTTTGTTCAACAGGTGCAAGGTGATCATTACAAAGTAGAGGCTGAAATATTACAGGAGAAGCTCTGCCGTTTGAACCACTAAACAGATGAACTTTTGGCCTGATGTTCGTCATCGACCGTATATATTAAGGGAATTGATCGCCACACTTCGTTTTTTATTTGCAACCAGATCAAGCAGCAAATAACAAATATACAACCGTTTACTACACAAATAAGAGTGTACAAATAAAAAATAAGAGTGTGCAAATCAACTCTCATATATTAATGTATAGATATTAAGTTTCACCATGCAGTGTACTTAGGAGTCCATAGATAGATCATCATGGCTTAAAAACATGTCCATTTTGTCTGAAAGTTGTATCTATGAGGAATGCTATATCTGGAAACTTCGAACCATTGTGTTGTAATTATATTTGCATGCTTACCATAGTAAGATCTTTGTTAGACGTTTATTGTTAAGGCTGGCTTCATTATTATTTGATAGTCTGGTCCGTTTATTTTGTATAGATCATAATCTTGAATTAATGAATGACAAGCAACTTATAATTCAATACTCAATAGTAGAACCCATAAAGCTCAAAATTAGATTTTCGTCCACTTTAGGGCCCGAAAAGTCAAGAAAAGAGTCTTCCTCACTCTAAGCACCAAACTACAAAGTTGTAGTCATTTGAGTCGGGAACACGCAAAAAACTTTCAAAGGTCCAATTCCATATAGAGTGACGGGAATTAATTTTTTCGTATAGCAACGTCCAGCAGTCTGTTTTGACACTTTCGCCTTTAACTTGTCACCATTTCAAATCGAGCAACGATTACATATTGGTAATAAAATATGACTAACAAAGACCTATTATACTACTGTAAAATGGCCAAACAATGGCTAAAAAAAATAAAAGTACATAAAGTGCCTCAACAATGGCAAAATTCCCGAATAGAAACTACAACAATATAACAATCCAAACAAGCATGTAAAGGCTAGGGCTTTCATCGGGTTTTGCACATCCACACATAATAATACAAGAGAATTATGATTTAACGAGGTGTTGGCTTGTTGTCCATGTCAAATATGCATGTATTTGCCAAGGATCACAATTAACAATTAACAAGAACAACAAATCAAGTCAACTAGTCAAAGAATTAAGTAACAAGTAGTAACCCCCCAATTTATGCATGTAACCCGTGGCCTTAGTTCAAAAAACATTAATTTTATGGACCTTCTAGGGTTGATTTTTAACATAATTGAGCCCTATGGGCTGTTTTAAAGTGGCTAACACAAAACCTCAAAAACACGTGTTTTTGGCCACGTTTACGTATACAAGATAACTATATAACGTCACAACCTGGCTCGTGATGCCACCGTTGATTTTTCTTATATCTAAAATATATAAAGTATAATTAAATTCAGCGAAAAAGGTCACCCAAACATTTGATCCATTTACGTTATATAATCAACCATATAAACAACGTTTATTACTTCTTTCAAGCGTGATTGATTAGAATTAACAAAGCTTAACAACGAACTTGGACTCCCCATTAAATCCATTGATACTCACAAAACCCTTAAAGCAACCAAAGTAGGTTGCCTCTATGTGTATCCACACAACACATCCTCATGTATCACCTAAATGCTAGTTCTTACAACTTCACGATCTAGCAACGAACACCATGTGTTTTGCTTGTGATAAATCAAACCGAAACCCTAGGTTGTTATCCCTAGGTCACAACTGAATAGAGAGGGAGAGAGTAAGGTAAAAAAAAATTCCAAGGAGAGAGGAAGGTAAAAAAAAATCCAAGTTGTGAGATAATGATAAATCATTATCCCATGATAAGTATTGGTAAATTGCGCTTAACCACTAAGATTTTCCCTTCTTCTTTCCTTAGCTATGTGGCCGACCCTCTTAACCAATATGGGCTTCCCATATTGGTTTATGGTCTAGTCCATTTAATCAAGTCCGTTACAAGTTAAATGGTGACTTTTAGTTAGTTAATGCGTCTAACGGATTAATTAACGACCATTAGTCGATCATGAGTTATTTAACTAATATAAATAACATATTTACAATAAATATATTAAATACATTATTATTGATCATACATCGGTGTATACGTATAAGACCCGGGCGACATTTACCACTATCCCCAGCGACATTTCCACGCCTTCCCGGGTGACATGTCGCTGGGGATACTTATCCCG
The DNA here is from genome assembly GCA_026074375.1 of Tanacetum coccineum. Lineage (NCBI taxonomy): Eukaryota > Viridiplantae > Streptophyta > Magnoliopsida > Asterales > Asteraceae > Tanacetum > Tanacetum coccineum. Next base: position 20,309 of record BQNB010086415.1, on the reverse strand, counting down.
GGCGACATGTCGCCCGGGATAATTTAAAGGGGAAAGCTCGCCAGGGATTCGTTCCCGGGCGACTTTCCCGAGCGACTTGGTGGGACCCACACGTTTTCAGTCAAACTAATATGTGCCACGGTGGATACGTATCCCGGGCGACATGTCGCCCGGGAAAGTGTTGTTATAAAATAATGATTAGTATTGATGATTGCTTATTTAATTAAAATTGCGTTTTCCCGGGCGACATGTCGCTCGAGAAAAAAGAAACTAAAAATAATTTCATGTAGCCCGGGAAAAGAAAAAATAAAATAATTTTTACTTATCCCGGGCGACATGTCGCCCGGGAAAAAGGAAACTAAAAATTATTTCGTCAGTATCCCGGGCGACATGTCGCCCGGGATATGTCTGCAAATTTTTTTTTTGCAGCCTGCACAGCAGCTATTTTCCAGATTTTTTTTCGGAAAAAAATCTACCAAACATCAAACCTGTATAAACCAATATAGATTTTTTTTTTTTCGGATCTATCCAAATACATCACAACTTGTACCAAAACACAATACAATATAACGGATCAACGCATTTGATCTAATAAAGCTAAATCGTCCAAAATCCTAATAAACACAATATAGTCTACAAAACGGGGCTTACTATTCACAAACCTTGAATTATCCGCAAGTTACAAATCAATATTCAACTAGATAGGGAGACAAATGTTTACATAAAGGTCGCACGATCAACGTAAGGAAACTAAATAGCATACTAACAATTATATAAATACTTTAACTATCGCCATCCTCCTCGTCTCCTGTACCTCGCGCCCGTCTCATCGTCGGCTATCTATTCATCCCCGCACCCGCCACTCCCGCTACCGAACTCAGGTGTTGACTCATACTGTCTCAGCATCTGTGAAAACTTGTCGTCACTTCTAAAAAGCTTCATCATCAAGTTCACCTGTTTGGTTAGGTACTTGTTCTTTTTTTTCAGCTTTTCGACATCGCCGGAGTTGTGCGTGCATTGAGGCGGGGGCGGAGGGGGCGGAATGAGGACATCTCTGGCCCGTCCCGGTAGTACCCTACCAACACCGGGAAGGTGCCCCCGCTGCTTGCCCTTTCGAGCCATGGCATTGATCTCTTCATCAGTGTAGGGCACACCCGACTCGGTGTTGGAGCCTAGAGCCCGCAGCCTCACCATCTCCTCCTATGTAGTGACAAAAACACAAGATAGTTTATTTATTAGTCGGGTTGCTACATTATTTCTCGACAAATCATTAAAGTGCGTGTTTTGAAACAAAACTTACGTATATAGCTCGGTCCTCATCCCGTATGAATACCCCGTTAACGGTGTGCGTCACGAAGAAGGTGTCGATGAGCGACGGGTACTCTCGAGTCTCTGAGCTCGCCATCTGTACATACACACGTATATAAGATGAAACAAATTAAAAACGACAAATCACAACACACTAAAGCATATAATCAGATATATATGTATATATGTATGTAAAATAATTATAATGTTTATTACCATCTCATCTCGAAGGCGAGCAAGTGATCGGGATCCCTGCCGGCAAACGACCGTGCTCTTTGCTCGGTTTTGGCGATTTTGAGCGGCTCGGGCTTGGTTCCTGGGATCATTCCAAAATGCAATCTGGGCATCCCAATCTGCCGGGGTAATGCTCTCGGGACGTCCCTGTCTGATCGTCTCCACATCATAAGTCCCGGTCTCGGGGTTTATAACCCAATGCGCTGCCTTGAGAGAAGCCTTGTTGGTATTGTACAGCTTTTGGAGATGCTGCTGGATGCCCGCATTAATATCTGCCCAGCGCTGGGATTGCATATGAGGTGTCAAGTCAAACTGGGTCTGCAATCATATACAACAAAACAAAGACAGAGTTAGAGATATAATTTATATATTTATCTAAATTTGTTTATTTATTTATATGATATAAATAAATAAACGAATTTAGATAAATATACACAATTAAATAAATGACCACGATAATGAAATAAACATAAAAGGATAATGAAATAACTGACCCCAATTTTGGTCACGATCGCCGCCTTCCGCTCCGCCGGGACCATAACTACGTTTTAACGATACAATTAGTTATTATATGCAACTTAATTAAACACATTCAAACGAGGAATATGAGATGTTTTGTTCACCT
>BQNB010086415.1:0-16628 GCA_026074375.1 Tanacetum coccineum | reverse complement strand
AGGTTATGGATTGTGTTATAAATCAGAACCCTATCCATTTCAGCACAGAAGTTGCAAAGAAGTTGACGAGCAACCTGAAAAGAGTTTATATCTGACTTTCAAAATATGTTGATCTGATTCAGCGGCCATTACATGAATCTGTAACATCCATCAGAAACCATGAAAGAACCAGAATGTAATCGAAAAACTATGAACAATGATCGAGTATTGCTATATTGGAAATAATGAGGTTAGAAGCAAAGCTATTGCTGTGAAATAGGGAATTAGGGAAGATTTTGGTGGCTGCTTCATTATTGAGTGATTTTACTCACAGCCAATGTCATGCATATATATACAACGAACTGCTAGGGTTTCCTATTGGGCCACTCATACTGGCTATTGGGCTCATGTAAATTCAGTTTTTTTTCGCTGTAAACATTTTAAGTTCTATGGTGAATCCGTTATAGGATCTTTAGGTTGAGCTCTTACATTTTGTTGCACTTTCAATGAATATACATTTATGGTCCTTCTTTTCCCATTTGTTTTCCATTATTTATGGTTGTGCATTTCTAGTTTTCTTTTAATCCGAGGTGTGGCCATACATGTATAATTAGCATGATGATCGAAGACTTTATGAGAAACACTCTTACCATCGCATAGCAAATTATATAGAAAATGCAGTATAAAGTCAGAAGATGTTGTCAAATTGGTGGGAATTTTCATCCACCCCTAATTACGCGGGAAGATTTACTGAATTTCTAAACAATAAAAACAATTGTTTTGTCGTTTTTCAGACAACGATGTGGATATTATAAAGATATAGGAACCATAAATGCTTGCTTCGATTGATCATAAATTTATAAAACAAATTCCAATATGATCGTTTGGATCCATGATCCAATCATGGCATGCAAAATTCTAATGTAATATTGTTCCTGTAACCTCTTTCTAGATTGTGTTCTAATAAATTCCTTACAATTAAAAATGAAGTATATGGTAAGGGAGAGAAATTTAGCGAGGAACTCCTGTGAATCAAGACGTCTTCGTTGAATATGACAAGAATCTAGATATAAAATACATAACAACAATTGGAATATAGAGATAGATTTAATTTAGTGAATAATTAATTAAATTGACTAATTAAGTTCCAATTTTGGAAAAAATTACCGATTCATGACTTAAATAAATTAGACAGTGAAAAGAACGCAAAATATACATTTTAATAAAAATATAATCTTCAACCATGTAACAATTCCTTCAAAAAGTTCAATCGACTACATGTAAGTATATGTAAATTTAATGTTGCATATAGACATTTCAAAGTATATTAGATGGATGCAAAAAAGTATCTTCCTTAATAGAAAGCTCTCAAAGGAAGTGTATGTACAACACCACAACAAAAGCTCGCTCGTTATAGCCTGATGCAGGCTCAACATGGTAAGAGATGAGATCTTGTCTAAATTTCTCATTCAACAAAAGTTCATATAAGGTACAACTGATAATACTTTATTTCTCGACTAATGGTGAGGTCATTATTGTTGAAATATAAGTGTATGATATTATTTTTGAATGAAGATCTTTTATAAACTTTTTGCAAAACTACTAACAAAGAAATATGAATTCAGTAAGATGATATTTTCTAGGTTTTCAAATAAAACAAAGTTTCAAAAGAATTTTAGTTTGTTAAGAAAAATATGTTAAAGATTTGCTAAGAAAATATAATCTTTTTAATAGCGCATTAGTCAAATTTATTTACAAGTAGACCACACATATGTTGGAAAAACATAATCCATTAATCTTTGTGTTGGGCTGCAAATCAACATACCTGCATACTTTTACTAGTTTGGGTCGCAGGCCAAACAAACCCATTAGGTTTAGACAGTTAGAAAAGATATAACGGTTAGGAAATTGTAGGTTTAGAATAATTATGTCGTTTACTTTTATTAAACGGTATACCCTTTCTCAAGGCACCGTTTCATACTCTATAAATAATGATAGGATTCTGTAAATCATTTATCCCTTATTCAAATTTATATAATATCAGATTTAAAGGGATCCAACCCCAATCTCTTGTTTCCTGTTTATTAATTCTTGGAATGGTGTTATTGTCATGAACTTTGTTTGATCATGAATCGATCCTGGAGATCATCAAGGACCTGTGGAAATCGAATCTGTCATCTTCTATCAGTGGCATCAGAGCCAAAGGGATCAAGCAACACAAAAATTCATGTGACAATCATCATTCAAACAGCCATGGAAAAGAAGAGATGCCGAATTGAAGAGAGAAGAGAAGAGACACGACAGTCTCAAGGAGAAAGAGAAAGCAAGCAGTTGCAAGAGAAAAGAATAGGCATCACAAGGAATCAGATCACAATAATGATCAAAAGAAGGCTGTTTTGTATTGAAGAAGATTGGAGATTTTTTTGCAGTTTCAGTTTTCGATTGTGCTAACCCCACCATGACGGCGTTAACCCGCTTAAATCGTGATCAATTGAGAAATCATGAGAAGTCAGGCCGAAAATTAAAACCAAGATGGCGGCACTAACCCTGCTGGAATTTGGTTCAACTAGAAACCGAAAAGCCATATAGAGATCAACACCAAAAATCAAGGCATCAAGAACAAGGAGATTGAAGACACAAAGATTAACAGATTAGGGGGGAATATGTTGGAAAAACATAATCCATTAATCTTTGTGTTGGGCTGCAAATCAACATACCTGCATACTTTTACTAGTTTGGGTCGCAGGCCAAACAAACCCATTAGGTTTAGACAGTTGGAAAAGATATAACGGTTAGGAAATTGTAGGTTTAGAATACTTATGTCGTTTACTTTTATTAAACGGTATACCCTTTCTCAAGGCACCGTTTCATACTCTATAAATAATGATACGATTCTGTAAATCATTTATCCCTTATTCAAATTTATATAATATCATATTTAAAGGGATCCAACCACAATCTCTTGTTTCCTGTTTATTAATTCTTGGAATGGTGTTATTGTCATGAACTTTGTTTGATCATGAATCGATCCTGGAGATCATCAAGGACCTGTGGAAATCGAATCTGTCATCTTCTTTCAACATATAATTCCACGTCTCTGTGCAAGGTGATCTCAAGGTATTTTCAAAATATGGAGGATGTAACCTACATAGAAAAAGTACACTGGTGTCTAATTCTTAGAGGAAATGTGCAAGGTGATCTCAAGATATATTTAGACTACTAGCCGGTACTCGCGCAATGCGGCGGCTGGTACCCGATAACTAAATATTATGGCGAGCAAACGTTGTTTATTTATATGTTTTTTCTAACAATAACTTTACGAAATAATGACAAATTTTAATTAAAATAACTATAAACCATACCAATGCAACTATTTCACATCCAAATAACATAAGGTTTAAATTTGAGCAATCTTATTAAAAGGTAAAATCTTTTTTGATAGGATAGTTTAGGTCCTTGCTAGTAATTACAACGACACTAACGAAGTAAAAATCAATATCGTACATGATGTCTTCATCTTGAAATTTGTAATAACCGGTGATTTTCTTAGGTCTTAGCATTTCAAAATACTATGACTATATATTCACATATTTCTATTTTGTTTAAATTTCTATAAGAAAGCTTACAGTTGACTTTTGTTGACTTATTTTACGCTAAACAGTTACGGTATAACCGACTGTCAATCATCAAATATCTATATAAACAAATCACTTTTGATTCAATTCCTATTTTTCTAAACGACTACGGTCGCATATAATCACTTACCCGAAAATTTATCTCGCGCTCAGCGAAAACGTCCCGCAACGCGTACCAGCACGACTAAAGTCCAAACTCGTCTAAAAATCTCAAATAAGTAGAATAAACTTATTTTAATTGTTAATTCATAATTTTCATATAAATGTTTGCATAAAACGTGGAAATTTCAAGCTACGCTCAAAATTAACGAGAAACGGAGAAACAACGTAAGTCAAACTAAATCTAAAACAATTTAACGTTAAGCCCAATAGTGTGAGTAGTCAAAGTTTAAGTAAATACAATTTTAGATTCAATGAAAAACACAAGAAAGCTTCGGGTCACATTTTTAAGTCACGAACTATGAACAATAAGTAACCCGACAAGAGATAAATGACTCGGATCTCTCCTTGGATTCAAAAATCAAACTCATCCCTTAGGGGACAAGGTGGCTAGTTTTTAGCTACCATGTCTTGTCCTTCCATGTCCTTATGTATCATAATTCTCACACACATTCATTCCCTCAAGTCATCAAAAAACAAAACTCTCTCCCTTTCTCCTTTCTTGGCCACGTCCGAAACCAACAACACCATTAAATCCACAAATTTTCAATCCTCAACCAAGAACAAGGTATCAAGATCGCAAGGGTTAATATTTTAATAGTCTCGGGTAGTTAAAAACAACGTTTGGGTTGTTATTCGAGTTCAAGTTCTCATTTCAAAACCCTCTTTGGTAAGTCTTCAAAATTTTAAAATTCTTGTACTTTTAGTAGTTTATTAGTGTTTTAAACATAGTTGTACGGTGCGTTTGTAAAATTTTGAAACATAAAATTTACGAAAAATCTAGAAAATGTGCGGTTTGGTTCGAGTTGGGCAAAAGGGAAACAAGAAGAAAAGTGTTACTTATATAAAACGGCTAAAATGATCAAATAACATTTAAGGTCAAAAAGTGCTTATTTTGGTCTATGGCTTATTTTTATGCTCACCGAGAGCTTATCCAAATTCTTATGAGCTTATTCGAGTTTTCATGAGCCCATAATGGGTTTTGGCCCATCAAGGGTCCATAGGGAATTTTGTTGTTTCGCTTCTTTTTCATTCGGCTTATTAATAAGCCCTTGCGAGCTTATTCGGTTTCTAGTGGGCTTATTTTCCTTATTTGGTTGTGCTTATTCGTGTATTGGGTTTTGTGGTAGCCTTGGCCCAATCGAACCCAAAGGGTTTTCGGTCTAGTTTTGTTCGAGCTCAATGTGCTTGGCCTTGGTTTCGGCCCATCCAAATGGATGTGGCTTATTTTTCACTTTGACTTAATTTATTCCCAGCTTATTTCGAGAGCTTACTTCGTGGCTTATTCCTTTCCTTTTTAGTTTTCGAGCTTAATTTAAACTATTGGACTTTATCAATTGATTTTGGGCTTTTGTTTGATTCGGCCCATAATTTTGTCCGAGCTTATTGTGGCTTATTGTGGAACTCATTCGTATTCGAGTGCTTATTTCACAACTTATTTCATAAACTGAAAAGATTTCGAGCCTAAGTGCTTATTCTAGCTTATTTTGATATTTTTGAGCTTATTGAGCTCACGGCTTATTCTTGAGAATAAGCTTCGGCTTATTCTTGACTTATTACTTTCGGCTTATATTTTCTAATCATAATTCTAGCTTATCTTATATCAAAAATACTTATTTGATATCCTATTTTCTTATTGGGCCAATTATCGGCCCTAGTCTATTCTTAGAGTGTTTATTGGGCTTGTGTGCAAATACCGACCCAACAAGATCCAATAAACTCTCGGCTTAATTCTGACTTATTACACTAGCCTATTTTGGCATATAAAAAGCTTATTAGCTTAAACTAATACTTATTAATCTATTTTTGGACTTAATGATTTATAAAATGTATGTATGGGCTTATTGGGTCGAGAAGACCAATAAGGTTTAACTAACACTTAGGTTTATACAATCGGACTAACATTGGGCTTTTGGGCCCAATATGTGAAAACTAATGAATATAAGTGTTTAAGAACGGATTTTACCAACTTATACTTTTGTGAGCTTTAAACGACAAAAAATGGTCAATTGAAGAATGTGTGTTGACAAACCGTCATATAAACGTAGACTTTGGCATTTTATCGAAAAACTATTTGATTTGGAAAAGTAGTTGAAAATAAGGTTTGAAAACCTTAGGAAACTTTTACAAACAAACGGGTCATGCCAAAATTTTATAAAATATACTAAAGAAAATATCATGAAAAAACTATTTTTCATATAAGTCCGACAAAAGGACAAAATCACTAATTACTAAATAATTAATTATATTTAGTAAACGTTGTAGTAAATTACAATCAACAAACTAAGGATTTCTCTTATAAACATAATACAAGTTTATTTCTAAAGCCTCGACGAAAAGACAAAATAATAAAATATTATTATTTTAATGCCGACTAAAAGACGAAAAACATGATTTTTATGTAAAACTCAAGGTCGCAAAAATCGTGAATCATTAGCCGGGCGATCGACCACCTTGTAGCTTGTAATCGGTCCTAAGGCTAGACTCATCGACGATAAATCGACTTGACAATTTCTGGCAAAAATGAGTAGATTTTGGCATTTTTGTGTATTTATCTCGGCGAGTTTTAAAGTATTGATTGGCAATATTCCTGTTTTATAAAAAACAACTAATGCAATGATTTTTAACAATTACTAAGTGATCAAAACAATAACGTGATTTAAGGTACACTAGGCTGACAAGATTGAAGATTTGCCACAAACTAAAATTGATCCCCGGCCGTTGACACACGGTTTAACCAATTTGATTTGTTTGACACAGTTACCTAAAATAGGCCAGGTACGGTGGACCTTAGTACGCCCTAAGTCCGGTGGCGATTACAATCCCTGTATACCTTTTTTGCAACACTAACTAAAACTTCTAACATCCAGTTTATGTATCTAAAAAATTGTTAATACTTATATTGAGTGTGTCTTATCAAACTAATTTGGATAATGGGTTAAATTATTAAATCTATCAGAATTCTTTTGTTTTACCTTTAAATATTATTTCTTTAATACTCATTCCCATGATTCTTAAAGTATCAAATTCTTAGTTCTATGAGTCTTAATTATCTAATTCTTAGTTGTATGATTCTTAATTATCTAATTTCCTTAATTCTTGATCCTCGATTTCTTAGCACTCATTTCGCGTACGTTTCCGTATTTATTCATTAAATCTTGCATCCTTCATATCGTTACTCTTTCCTCGATCAATCCTCGTCAGATTTGATTCTAAATTCTTAATATCCTATTTAGTCATAAAATTACAATTCCTTTCTCAAATAATACTTTTATCACACCTTGACTTAAGTTCTTCGAGTCAAAACCCTTAATCTTTTACAACAACTATGCAAACACTTTTACAAACGCAACGCAATCGCATGTACAATAGGTTGCCATCTTAAAAAATTAACACTAGAATAAAACTTATTACTAGGTCGTTGATGGGTAACGTTGTGCACCACTTAGAGATTATCTAGTTAGCTACTATCATCTTATCTGAGGTGAGTTCTTGTAGCCCCACTTTTTAAATCTTTTCCGTTGGGGAAAATGATACTAAAACTTATTTCATACTGTTTTCATCTGTGCAAAACTTCTATTTTCATTTTGGACAATGTTATGTGTCTTTGATTGCTATGTGAATGTCACGAGGATAATTTGTGCATTAGTTCTAGGTGAATATCTATGAACGTCTATGCAAAGGCTATTTACCCAACTGTGTAGCTCCAGCTGGTAGGCGATAGGTATGGAAGACTATTAGCGCGCAGGAAATTCTATGGTGATTTGGGTTGGGATACCCTGGTATGATGTGTTGATGTGTTGACGATCTAATTTCTATGTGTTGACGATCTAATTTCTATCTGCGTGCATTCTGCTTTCATTTTGGCATAACTGTCCACTACTTAAATCTTGGCACCGCAACTGGGTTTATACTCTAAACCTACAAGCTCATCAACTTTATGTTTACCTTTTTAAGTATCATTTTTAGGTGATCACATTTATAACGCGGTGGAACTTAAATCGAGACTATCACACTTCCAAGATTTTTAAATGACAAACGTTTATTGTAATTCAGGCTTTATTTCTGTAACTTTGCAATCGAATTTCTTGTAAAACTAGTACGATATTATCTTGTATCTTATGCGATGTAATCAATACGTCGCACCTCGTGTTTCCGCTTTAGCGGGGTGTGACAAAGTTGAACATCCTTTGGATCATTTTTGTCAACGCTATCCGGGTTCATTTAAATAACAAAGTGAAAAAGATAACTCGTTAACAATATAATAATCGAATAAAATAATCAAGAACCTAATTGTTTATAAAAAATATATTTTTACCTTAATGATTGATGAAGATTTGACTTGTCGAATTATGTAAGCCATTGGAGTTATAAATTTTTAGATTAAAATTTTGAATATGGATTATCAATGTCAATCATGTATATATATAATTCACAAATAAACTTTTTTTATATAAAGCATTAGAGATACATACTATTAAATGAGTGGTTTCAACATTAAATGTTTGTAAACACCTTAACATATTAAATGGGTGGTTTCAACATTAACTTAATGACCATGATTATGGTCATGTAACCACTATGCATTTATGGGAGAAGTTATGAGATTAATTAGCCGATTAATGCTCAAAACTCCTTTTAACCAGGAGTTACAAACTCTTTTCAATGGGCTATTATTAACACATGCTAGCAGGGTACCCGCACATTGCGGCGGCGGGTACCAGGTGACTAATTTTATGACGAACAAATGTTTTTCATTTATACACTTTTTCTAACAGTAGCTTTATGAATGAATGTTTAATTAAAATAGCTATAAGCAATAATAAGGTCTTTCGAAATGATTGCTTTTGTAGTAGGGAAAGAAAAATGTTCAACGGAGGTTATTAACTGGAAATTAGCTTGTTTTCGTGCTTATGCATATAGTAACATTATAAAAAGCTTATACATATTTGTTTTATTGACTTATGGGTTTACTAATTAGACATTTTTTTAAAAGGTAATAAAAAATCTATTAAAGTTATGAACTTCAAAATTAAGTTTTAATTATACTATGATAGTACAGTGTTTGACTTTAAAATTTCAATGTTTATTTCCTGATTTATGGCAATATGATTTTCCTTCAATATTGCATTGACGGTTACATTTTCATTAAATTTTATAAGTCAAAATATTAGTACCATTGATTTTCTAGATGGTTGTTACAACTTTTAAATGTTTAGTAGTTGTTACAACTTACCAGTTTAATGAATTTGTAGATAGCTATTACATGTTTACTGGTTGTTACAAAGTTTATTGAATTTTTATATGTGATCCACCACAATTACATTCGGTTGGAGAAATTGAATATATATATATATATATATAAGTAATAAGTTGAGTAATATAAATCCGTGTATATCATGGGTGTTCGAAAATAATAAAGGAAATATAAAAAACTAGTTGACAAATACTTGTAGATAATAAAAAATATCATAATAAGTTCATCTCTTAATAGCTTACAATGAATAAACACTTGATCTTGTAGCTGTTAGCTAAAATATGCTAGATAAATTGGGGACATTGAAATAAGTTATACAAATCATACCAAAGAAAAGAAAATGCAATAAATAATATGATTTTTCTATGGTGTTTTATGCTACAAACGACTACACAACACTTTCACGTATCATCTCAGTAACCCTTGCCTTTTTGTGAGACTTGAATGTTCTAATTTAGTCCTTTGACCTTTTTACTGTTGTGAGTTTCATTAGAACAAGTACCGTGTTGACGGTGATAAATAAATATGATTTTGGTTATTTGATGATTATGTTGCTCGTGATAATCCTTTTTAGAGGATTTTATATATGTTGAATATGTTCCGGGAGGATCATCTCATAGATAGCTTACAATGCCAAAAAAACGAGTCCCGATACGTCCGTTAATGTTCCAAATGAGTTTTGAGAAGTTTAACATGGAAATATGTCGTGTAAATATTCTAAGTTCTTGGAAAAGTATTTATGAGTTGAATAAAAATACTAAGTAACTTCAGGTAATATTTTAAAGTCGAGGTTTTTGAGTTTTAAGTGAAGCCGACACAAAACGAACCAACCCGAACCCCCTTGGATTCCTAGCCGGTTTCGAGCCAACAAGGGAACAAGATGGCTAGTTTTTAGGATGGCTTGTCCCAACCATGGTACATATGATCTTGTCTTGATCCTAAACACAAATATCTCATTTTTCACCAAGAATCAAAACACATACTTTTCTCTCTCTTTTGCTTTGCTCGACCAAAAACTAACACACACACAAACCATACATTTTTGATAAACTTTGGTCAAGAACATGAAGATTTAGAGGTCGTGTGAGGTCGTGGGTTGATTCTAGTAGTCGGGTTATTGTTTGAACTGCGTTTGGGTAGTCGGTTTGCGTTCTTTCTCGCTTCTCAAAACCCTCTTTGTAAGTGTTATAAATTTTTATTTAACTTGTACTTTTGGGTGTTTAATGATGCATAAAAGCTAGTTGTACAGTGCGTTTGTTAAAAATCGAACACGAAAAGTATGCGAAAGGATATTAAGGGTGCGGTTAGGGTTCGAACAAAAATAAAAAGAGAATAAGGATTTGTAATTTTATTGTCTTGATTGTGATGATTGAAAAACATTTATTGCTATGTAGCTTATTTTGGTTAGTAGCTTATTGGCTTATTTATAAGCATTTTGGACTTATTCTTAGCTTATTAGCTCTCGGCAAAAATAAGGTGAACAAGGAAAATGTTTTTGGTTATTTACCTCGTATATCGTATTTTTGTGAACTCTTTTGATAGCTGATGGTGATAACCAAATATACTACGTAGTTTGATAGCTTATTTGAAAGCTTATATTGGTTGTTTAGAGCTTTTAAGGCTCACAGCCCAATAAGTAGCGGCTTATTGAATGCTTATTGTGGTTCGATTTATTTTGTTAGCTATTGTTCTGGGCTTATTTCTACTAATGGCCTTTAATATTGGGCCTAAAACATACTTTATGTGTACGAATATCTTAATGGATCGGCCCAATAAGCAAAAACTAGTCGTTTTATGAGTTTTAACGAACTTTTGAAAAGTGGAACATACTTATAAAATGATATCGAAAGTTGTTTTAAGGAAATATGCTTGATAAACGTTGCGAGAAATGATTTTGGTATTTTGACGGAAAAGGGTGAAATTGTGGAAAAATGCTTGAAATTAAGGTTTAAAACCTTGGAAAAAATTATATAAACGAACGGGTCATGTCGAAATTTCGTAAAAAGTCTACACTTAGATTTTTTACTCAAAATGTGATTTTACGATAAAATAATATTATATTATTATTTTAATACGTCGACTAAAAGATGAAAAATATATTTTTACAAAACTTTCCTAAATTGTTTTGCATAAATAAACGTTTCATTACTTATAATCTAAATGATTAATTAATGATAACTAAGAGTACCAAATGGATTTACCGAAGTATATTTATAAGTGTTTATTATAAGAATTTTCTTATATTACTCTACTAATATATCAAATGGTATAAGCATATATATTATACTAAGGTATGAGTTGGAAGTATGTTATCTTTTAAAACTAAGTCGTCAACCATCACTTTACTAAAAACGTTAAGGATGACCGTACAACGCGGATCTGACCTCAATGCATCAAATCTGAAAATTGTTTTGGAAATAAATGTCTAAGTGGAACATTAATTAGACTATGTCGTGTTCGGACGTCATTGCATTTGCTTGTGTGATATTGAGTTTGCTGCTAGACACCTTTGTTTGAGGTGAGTTCTCGTAGCCTCTTTTTAAATCTTTTCTGTTAGGGAAAAATGATACTCAAATCTTTTTTGAACTGATTTTCTGAACTGTGCAAAAGTTGATTTGTTTTTGAGACAATGGTATGTGCCTATGACTGCTATGTGAATGACATGAGTTTTGGTAAAATATGTTGTGTGGAACTTTCTGTGTGGATCTTTGATAGCATGGACTTGCTATGGTTTGAAATGATATGTGATCTTCCATCCTATATATAGCTCCAGCTAGTAGGCTTTAGGTGCGTGTGAATTAAGAATTTAGGACATTGCGTGGCAATGGTCCATATGGATGAGGATTTGATATCATGGAGTTGCTATGTTTGAAATGGAATGTGTTGCATGTATTCACTATCATATTGTACAATTGTCCACTACTTGAAATATTGGCACAACAACTAGGTTTCTTCAAACCTACGAGCTCACTAACTTTATGTTGACCTTTTCGATTATCATTTTCAGGTATTGAGAATGATCAGTGAAGCTGAGTTGCAAGTTTTAGCAGACCATAAAAGAATCCTGTATGGATCATGTTTTAAGAGACCTCGTATTGACTATCTATGATGAACTTAAGTATTTTGAGGATTGTTGTTTTAAGACTGGTATGGACCCCGCGTAGGTATTTGGTTGTATTTGTGGAGACTATTTGATGTGTTCTTATTGGAACTTCACTCAAGTCTGTACTTGAGGTTGAAGATCATCATGGCACTTTTCAATAATGCAATTTAGTTTTCTCTATCATGTATCTTGTGTTATGATTGATCATTGTTCGTCGCATACCCATGTTTTCGCATATGTCAGGGTGTGACAGATTGGTAATCAGAGCCAAGGTTATAGAGAACTAGGTGGTTTGGCCTAGACTATAACCTAAGAACCTTCATATAGTTGCATTATAAGATTTATGTGCGTAGTGTTCAGCATATACTTGCTTCGATGGTTATATAGTATATCGTATAAGAAAAGTAAATCATTGAGATATGTGGGCTCAATACTGGGTACAACTAGGAAAGGATGCGAGTATAAGTACGATAGCCAACGTATTTATAAATGTATCACAACCCACGCGTATTTGGTAATATCGTTTACACAAATCGGTGTTGACACCTTAGGACCGTATTATGCGTATTATAGTATATTAAGTTATCTTATATATATTAACCTTCCCGTATACCTAACGTTACCTATGTCCTCACTCGTGTAGATAATGCCGCCAAGGATGACGACACAAAGTGCTGGCCGTGCAACTGCCGCACCACGAGGAGGAAGGACAGGTGGACGAAGTGGTAGAGGATGCGGTAGAACTAGAGGTCGATCTGGTGATCAGGGTAATGGTAGGATTGATGGTCAAGGTGGCCAAGTAGGTGGTCAAGGTAGTAAGGTGAAGGATGGTGTTGACGGAGTCCCCGACTTCTCCACTATCATTGCACAATAGTTGCAGAATTTACTTCCCACTATCTTAGCTCAAGTAGGCAACCAAGGAAACAATCAGGGAGATGATAGGAACCAGAACAGAAATGTAGTCAATGACAACATTCAGGGTAATGTCAGGAATGTCATTATGAACAACGGCCGAGGAGGCTGTTCATATAAGGAGTTCTTAGCTTGTAATCCTAAGGAGTATGACAGGAAGGGAGGTGTTATAGCTTACACCCGTTGGGTCGAAAAGATGGAATCAGTTCAGGATATGAGTGGATGTGGAAATGACCAAAAGGTGAAGTACACTGTTGGTTCATTTGTTGGTAAGGCTTTAATGTGGTGGAACTCTCAAATTTACACACGAAGCTGAGAGGTTGCTGTTGGTATGGCTTGGGAAGACTTTATTTAATGAGGGAGGAATTCTGCCCGAGTAATGAGATACAAAAGTTGGAAACTGAGTTGTGGAATCATGCCATGGTCGGGGCCGGCCATGCTGCATATACTGACAGATTCCATGAGTTGGCTAGGTTAGTTCCTCATTTAGTAACCTCGGAAAACAAAAGGGTTGAGAGATACGTGTATGGACTTGCCCCACAGATCTGAGGAATGGTGGCGGCAACAGAGCCAACGACCATTCAAAAGGATGTGCAGATTGCTAGCACACTAACTGATGAAGCCATTAGGAATAGATCAATAAAAAAAATCTTGAGAAGAGAGGAAATTGGGGAGAACCTAGCAAGGATAGGAATGGAAGGGATGATAACAAGAGAACTAGGACTGGAAATGCTTTTGCTACAACCACAAATCATGTTGGAGAGAGAACACGGGTACGGCACCCAAGTGTGCCACCTGAATTACACATACCTTTTTTATTACCTTAAAAACAGTTAAAATAACCAAAAACGGACTTAAAATTGCCAAATATAACGCTTGTTTTTGCTAATTGTGTTGTGCATGAACGGATATCTATATAAGGACGAAAAAACGAAGCCAAAACGACAAAACCAAGTACATGGAATGTGAAAAGCGTGGAAAAGACCGGTCCAATCAACAGCCCAAGTGTCAACAAAAGTCAACCCAAGTCAATATGCTTGTTTTGCTAATTGTGTTGTGCAGGAACGGATATCTAAGAAAAGGACGAAAAACGAAGCCAAAACGACAAAACCGGACACGGAATGGAAAAGCGTGGAGAAGACACAGTCAAATCCAAGCCCAAGTGTGAAAAAAGTCAACAACAAGTCAACCCCGACAAACCCGAAGCCAAAAAGTCAAGAAAAACAAGTTTAGGGACTAAACTTGTTAAGTCCCTAATCTTATTTAAAGAAGAAAAAGAAGAAAATAAAGAGGAGGGTTAAAACTGCCAATTTGCCAAAGAAATACCCCAAGGGCCAAAGCTGCCAAGGTCAAATTCTTATAACTAACAAGGACGATGTGTGTTATTAACACATATACCCTCAGGGGGTGTTCTTGCCAAGTCCCAAACTCTTGTATAACACCAAGGACGAAAATTGCAAACACCACATACACTTTGAGGGGCCAAAGTTGGCAAACCACCAAACCCGTCCCTGTCACCCTTTATAACACTTTTTCCCGCTTTTTTTAAAACCCCAAGACCCAATCACGGGTCTCCTTCTCCCCCTTTATCCTGCAAACCCAAACAACCCCATGGACAATCATCCCTCCCCCTCTCCACTATCACCCCAGCTGTAAAAATGCCAACTTGGCAATCCCCCATTGTCCAAGAACCATTTTCGATGGTGATGATGACTTGAGATTATATCCAAGGGCTAGGAATTGTTTGTGCTTTCCCCCTCTCATAACAAACACAAGAAGCACAAACCTTGTGCTATAAAAGGGCAGAAGACAGAAGACACAAGAGAGTAGTTTTTAGATTTTAGATAATTTGTAATTTTAAAGTTTTTTTTAAGCTCATTGTAATTTCTTTTTAAGTTTTTCTTCTGTTAAAATAGCCTTGTACTGTTTTAAAGTTTTAATGAAAAAGCATTGTTAAGTTTATTCAAAATTCTGTCTTAAAAGCCCTTTTTGTTTAGTTCATAAAATGTCATTTGATAAGCTATGAAGAAGGCTAAACCTGGAAGAGCCTTGGGTTTAAATACATTCAGAAACAAAGGACTAGGGGTTTAGGAATTAGGATTTAGAACCTTATTCATTTGGACTTCTGTAAGTTTTCTTTTTTTTACCTCAGTTACTGTAGCACTTCTTATTGGCTTATTTCTAGCTTATTAATGTCTTGTGTGCTTATTTGTGTTCATTAATGCTTAAGTTTGCTTTCTAGTTACCTTTCATTTCATTATTATTCAATTTGCTTAAAACTGTCTAACATAGCTTAATACTGTCATTAGCTTAATCCTCCTTTAAAAGTGCTTATTTGCTTTGCTTTTTACCTTTTTATTGTTTAACATTGCTTAAGTAGTAGTAGTCTTTTAAAATTTTTAGTTTACTTTAGCTTTTATAGGTTTAAAAATCATTTTTACAAATTAAGGGGGTGTTTGGGTTAACAATGAAAACGGGTCAAAAAGGAAGTGGTATGGGTTGTTGTCAATTTGGTTGACTTTAGCTTAAGAATTAAGCTCATTTAAGTCTGTTTTTAAAAGTTTTTAAGTTTGAAAAACGTTTTTCAAGTTTTCACAAGTGTCCTTACAACTGTTGGATTTTAAGAAAACCCAAAGTGCTTATTTGGATAAGCACTTGGATACTTGAGTTTTAGTGTCAAAAAAGTGTCATTTGTGTGTTTAAAACAAGCTGCCAAAGTCCCTTTGGTCATTTGACTTGTTGAGTCAAAACCACCAAAGTTTTAAGTGTCATTTTTATAGAAGCTCAAAGCCTTTTTCATTCTCTAAAATCAGCAGGATTGTTAGAGTTTTAGGTTCTAAAAAAGTGTGCACAAGTTCATCTATTGGTGTTCTTAATTTGTTTTAACTGAGTTTCTTTATTTGAGCTTATTTGACAGCTTTAAATAAGCTGTCAATATAAGCCCTTGTGCTTGGCTAATTTTCCCCTGGTGCTAAGGGGGGAACTTTAAACCCACCCATCTAGCTTTTCAGTGAACTTAAGCCCTAGATTTTGGCTTATCTTAAGAGCCCATAAGCTGTTTGTTGAGTTCCCTGAGTTTCAGACTTTAGAAAGCCCTTTTGATAGCTTATTTTTAAGCTCAAAGAACCCCTTTGACTGTTTTTACTTGGCTCTAGTGTAGGGATTGCTTATTCTCTTTCTAGCTTATTAAGAGCTTTTTAGTTGTTGAATTCAGGTTCTTAGTAGCTTATTAGGTATGTTAATGGCTTTAGATAGCTTATTCCCTTTTTTCCTTTGCTTATTGAGGTGTTAAGCCCAAATTCTACACCAACAGTACTAACTTCTAAGGTTAGTACTGCTGTGTGCATAAGCTACTCTTGGGCTTATTAAGCTTATCCCACTTGCTAATTTGTTTCTCTAATAGCTTATTTTGTTTGAGTGTTAAGTTATGATTGCTTATTTTCCATTTTCCTTGCTTATTTAGAGTAAACAGTTAGTAGTTTTTTTTAGCTTAGTTTAGCTTTCTGTCGTTTAAGCTCTCTTTCAGCTTATTTATTTGTCACATTTTAGTTTTAAGTGCTTATTTAGGATAGATAGATAATAT
>BQNB010086414.1:0-28198 GCA_026074375.1 Tanacetum coccineum | reverse complement strand
TTTCAAAGCAACGGTTTGCCTCCAAAGTTGATGCCAATAACGATTTGTCAAAACCAGTCACTACACATTATTTGCCAAAGGAAAAAGAATCTGCTATTACAAAACCTCATCACATGATTGCACCTGGCTCATCTAGGCATAGCTTAAATGACATGGTTCATAAACACTACCTAGAGGAAGCTATGAAAAAGAAACAAGAAAGCAGTAGGAATTTAGAACCTAGTGTGATGCCTTCTGCTAGATCATAAAGCACGACAAATGGTAGCAAACCAAAACCTAGGATCAATAACCAAAAGTCTAGGAATTAGCCTGCATCTAAGAGTAGTTGCGTCACGACAAAGACTATGCCCATAGCAGAACACTCTAGGAATTCTAGAAGTTTTTCTGACTCCAAATTTTTTTTTTGCTTAACATGTCAGAAATGTGTCTTTAATGCCAATCATGATTCTTGTATAACAAAATTCCTGAATGAAGTCAACTCACATGCTAAGGTTCCATCTAATTAGACAACAAAAAGATACCTACCCGTAGAGCAAACAAGTTTTGCAAAGAAACCAGAAAGACAGATCCCAAAAAGACATATGTCTTTAATCAAAAAGACTTCTGTTGTGCATGAGAAAACAATGACTCATAGATCTTGTCTTAGGTGGAAACCAACGGGTAAAATTTTCAAGACAGTTGGTCTTAGGTGGGTTCCTACTGGAAAGATATTCACATCTAGCACAACCAAGGTTGACAGTACACCCTAAAATGGTTCAAATGACGATATCACTAACCAGTATGAATGCAAACAACCTCTTGATGTCAGTGCAGGTACACTTAACATGCATGTAGGTACATTTGTAAATCCTATAAAGGAAGGACTCCGAGTTTGGTTGCTGAAAAGACTGATATTTGAGAAACTAGGGCTTTAAGGAATTTTCATCTGATGCATAAGCAATGAATTCTGATCATAACAGTTCAGAACTCGGAATTCACGACCACAGCAATGAACCGTATAGTTCAACGCTGGTTCCAAAAGTTGTTCCTCCAGCAGACAAGACAGCTACATCACGACAAGAGTTGGAATTACTATTTCACCATAACATAACAATGCTGAGGTCAACATGTAAATATTTTTTATAAAAAAAATAGAGTGTTCCCGGGTCGTTATGTCCCAACGAGGCTAGAGATGGAAAATCGAAAGACGATTGATGATTGGTGTTCGAATATGACAAGGATAAGATTATGATTGGGCACTAAACCTAATAAGCAAATGCACATAAATATAAGCAAAGAAAATAAGCTGGAACAAGAATAAAAGCTAGGAATGGCAAACAAACTTAAAACTTTTAAACTAGGACACAAATAGGCTCAAATAAGCTTAAGGTAAACCAAATGAGCTAAGCTAACTCTAAATAAGCAAATTCAAAAAGCAATTAAACTAAATTAGGCAAGAAAAACTCAGCAGTACTAACAGTAGTACTAGCAGTATTAACTAACAGTACTAACTTGGAGTTAGTACTGGTAGTTATAAGTTAGTACTGGTAGCTTAAGGTTAGTATTGTTAGTACAATGAAGCAAGAAATAAGCAAATAAGCTAAAACAGATGTTTAACTAACCCTAATAAGCACTCAGTAATAAGAATCAGCAACTAGATTAAACTAAAATGGCGAATAAGCTAAAAAGCTACAAACTGATACACTATTGAAAACACTTTTAAAAAGGAAAATAAGCTTAAATAAGCAATCAGTAAAGGAAAATGGTTTAATCTACCCTAAAAAGCTAAGGAAATCTTAAATAAGCAGAAATAATAAGCTGATAAGCTAAAATGAACTAACAGTACTAACTTGGTGTTAGTACTGGTAGCTTTAAGTTAGTACTGTTTCAAAATTGAACTAGCAGTACTAACTCCAAGTTAGTACTGCTAGTTGAAAATACCCCTTAAAAATCATTTTTCTTTCAAGCTAATTAAAAACAGATTATCAAACAACAAAGTAAGATACTTATAAGCGACTTTTAATCAAGAATAAGCACTTAAATAAGCTGAATTGGCCTAGCAGTATTAACTTAAAACTAACAGTATTAACAAATAAACTAACAGTACTAACAGAGAAAGTGATACAAACTACTTTTAAACTAACAACTAATCAAGATAAGCACTAAACATGATGATAAAGCATAAATAAGTAACAAATAAGCACTATAAGCAGTTCTATAGTAAATAAGAAAAGTAAGAAAAAGAGAGACTTACAGAACCCTTGCTCAAAACAGGGTTAAACAATGAATCTACAAGCTCTAGCTTGTATAAAACAAGCTAGTGAGAGTCCATAAGCCCATCCAGAACTGGCTTATCATCCATAAATTAAGCTGTGGTGTTTTTGAGAGTAATTTTTGTGATTTTTTCTTAACTACTTAACTTTTTTAGATTTACTTAATTAAAGCAGCTTATAAATAAGCTGTACTGATAGCTTTTTGAACACAAAACAACACAATTAAGAAACTTAGCACTTGGAATTGTAAATTGACTTAAAACCTCAAACTTGTATTAAAACTTGAAAGGGTTACAAAGCTGAAAGTGAAAGCTGTAAATGACTTAAAACAAACTGAAAGATAAGCTAAATTATTTTAAGATTAAAACATAAAAACATACATGCCTCAAAGGCTTACAAAAAGCTCTATTTATAGCCGAAGTCTTCATCTCTTGGACTTGCAGCTTGTGCTTCTTTTGTGAGGGCAAAAACCAAGTGTGCTTGTTGTGTGAGGTGATTCTAAAGCAAATCCCAGCCTTCAATTTCTTTTGTGCTTCTTTGGAGTCAATCACATCCATTGAAAACACTTGGGAATGGAGAGGGATTGCCAACATGGCATTTATACAACTGGGGGGGGGTTAGTAGGGTAGATGAAATGATTTTGGCTAGGAGTCCTAGTGGTTCTTTTGGCAGGGGGAGAGGTATAGGGAGGACCCCCTGTAGTAATCTGGTTATTGTTGGGCGGGAAAGATTGCTTTTTGGGTAAGTTGGCAGCTTGGTCCCCTAAAGTCTTATAACTTCAATGCAATCTTTGCCCGGTTTGCAGTTTTGACCCTTGTCTTTTAATTCTTGTAATACAACTTGAGGTTTGGTAATTTTTAGTCCCTCAAGTTGTATTTTCTTCACTTGGATGACCTTTGACTTTGTCCTTTCATTTCCGTGCTTGGTTTTGGCTTTCTTTTTGGTCCTGTTCTTGAATATCCGTTCCTGCACAATACAAATGCAAAACATACAAATACGATGTATTTTGGTACGTTTTTAGTCGTTTAAGTCCGTTTAAAATGGAAAATGGTATGTGTAATTAAGCACATACCAAAATCCCCCATACTAAGGTATTGCCGTGTCCTCACGCAATGTTATGAAGTAAACACTCAAGAAAACTAAGAATCTCGATCCCCCTCAACTAATTACCTTGAAAAGTAGCAAAGTGTTCGTCAAGGGGAACAAAGGAATCAATAGCTTCGATAAGTCCCGTTTTCACCATTTTTGATATGTACACTAACTATCCCTAATATTTTTGGATTTTTCGTTTTCTTTTCTTAACTGCCTGTTCGACTTCCTTTATTTTATAAACACTGGGATCATAGAATGAGAAGCGTCCATAGAATAATCTACGGATGTCCTGACGGATAAATTCATCGTCCCCGATTTTTCACTAGATCCAAACCAAGCAATTAAACAAGATCATTTGTCAATATAAGTCTAAATGTTAAGCACTCATACTTATGACTTGTGAACTTTTAACTCCCAACATGGATATATGATTTAAATGTGTGTACTCATTTCAACTCATCCATAGATCAACTTATTTCTATAGTCGTAATTCAAGATGAATCATGACTCAAAGCAACAACTTATTAAGACCTTGTAACTTGATTTTAAAGAACGAAATTTTAACTGTAGAACTTTTTGCAACATCTTTATCATCATAATCAAGAGTTCCTAAAGCTAGGAATGCGTTGCTTAGTTTGAACACCTACCTAGGCCTCGCTCCCTAGTAGGATATCACAACCAACGACCGGTGTTCTTAGTTTGAAAACCCACCCCGTTGCTAGCGTAGTGGGAAATCACATCAACACCTTATTCCTAATATGGCTAAGGATAGGTGTCTCAGTTTGAACCCTCACCTAGACCTCGCTTCCTGGTGAGATATCACAACACACCAAATCCCTAGAAGTAAAGATGTCTTAGTTTGAACCCCCCCTGTGGATTATCAAGTGGGATATCACGACACATCTTTTACTTGCTCCATATAATCAAATGTATGCTTCATTGGCATAGTTTTAATATTCATGCATTTTTTTTGCATTCATATTTCATTCATGCTTCTTTGGCATTTTAACTTTCAATTTACTAAGAACAGAAAAACTCGTTTTAAAGAATCAAGTTACAAAATTTGAAGCTTTTTCTAAAAACATCGATTGACTTAGCTGAATCAAAATGACACGATATTGATGGATTATAAAGCCTAATGGAGAAAAAGCCCACAAGTTACCTCAGATAGTTTTAGAAGAAACTTGCTCAGCACATAAACTTATATTTAACTCTATCACTTCTTGTTTTTCACCTTATTAAAATTCAAAGCAATAGAATTCGTGAAAGCTTAGCCTACATTTGAGGAACTAGCAAGGGCTCAACACGCCCAATCGAGTCAAAAATTATTCTCATTCTACCCATTAGGAAAGTCGAAACTGTGACAAAACACTTATTTTATTTTTGAAAATTTTAAAATTTTTTTCATTTTTTTTTGGTATTTTTTTTGCAAAAATTTGGTGGTAAAAACGGGATTACATGATAACAACGGCTGCAGGCAAAAATCAAATCGAAGATCCCCCCCATACTAAAACTAAACATCGTCCTAGATGTTTTGAAAAGGGCACCTACGTAAATCTAAGGCCGTTTATGAAGTGTGCCAGAAGATAAAACGTTAGTCGATTAGATTTGGATACTGGATTCCCAAAATGAAGCTGAGGATGTGAAACTCTTTGATAAAAATATAAGAACGAGAGTTCTTCACAATCTGGGCAATCCTGGACAACAACGCAAACATGAAACACGGGTAATGGAAAAGGCAAACCTCCTCACGACAAGAAAACACTTATTTATTTTTACACAATACTACGATAAGCATGGGGTGCCTCCCACGAAGCGCTTGTTTAAGGTCGCTATGCTTGACCCGTCACCTGAATTTATTAGACATTAGGGAAGGTCTGGAGATCTGGGACTACCAATTGTGGTACGTCCCCTCCAAAGTAGTGCTTTAAACGATGACCATTCACTTTGAAATTTGGCCCGGAGTTTTGGGATAACTCAACAGTGCCATATGGAAAAACTTGGGTGATAGTGAATGGTCCTGACCAGCGGGTTTTAAGCTTTCCTGAGAAAATCTTTAATCTAGAGTTAAAGAGGAGGACTCGATCACCGACGTTAAGAACGCGGTTCTTGAATCTAAGAGTTCGTGAATACCTCTAGTCTTTCTTTAATAGATCAAAGATTCTCATAAGCTTCATCACGAGCTCATTAAGTTCATTCAGCTGAACTTTTCCTATGTCACCACGGTTTTTAGAACAAAGTTTGTATGTATTAAGGCCCAGTAGGCCTGTGTTTCTAACTCAATGGCAGATGGCAGCTTTCGTAACCATCATATATGAGTTCACCCAATTGTGTTTGTAAGCGTTACGAAAAGCCCATAAAGCATCAATCGCGCTTATCTGACCCAAGAGTATGTTCTCTTCCTATTGACCTCAAGAATTCTCTATAAGCCCCGATGGAAACCTCGACTTGCCCACTTGATTTGTAATGTAAGACATGGAAAGTCGATGGTAATCTCCATAATTTAAGCATTAACCTTGCAAAATTGATCATTACAAAAATGAGTGCCTCGGTCACTGAAATTCTCGGAGTTCCGAATCGGGAAAATATAGCTTTTAAAAAACCTTACTACAACCCTAGCAACATTGGTGGAGCGTTTCCGCTTCAACCCATTTTGAAAGGTAATCAACTGCTACTAGGATGTATTTGTTGCCTTTGGATGATGGGAATGACCCCATAAATTCAATGCCCCAGACGTCAAAAGAATTTCACAAACTTTGATGAAATTATGTGACATCTCATCCGTTGTGAAATTTTATCCTTGACGCGGGCATGAGTTGCAGTTTTTAACCAACTCATGGCATCTTTGTAGATTGTGGGTCCAAAAGTAAATCCGGAATCGAAGACTTTTCTTGCTGTGTAGTTAGCACCGTGATGTCCACCGGTTGGACCATCGTGGCAAGCCATGAGGATGTCATGGGCTTCCTTGCCAAAAACACAACGTCAAATAACTTGATCCGCACAGATTTTAAACAGAAAGGGATCTTCCCAGAAATAATGCTTCACGTCTTTGAAGAATTTTCTTTTCTGCTGGGTTGACATCTCTTTGATTACAAATTTCCGCATGTAGTTTGCGATACAGCAAACATGGGGTACTAGCATCGAAGAAACATCAATCGAACTAAGAATTTTCAAGAGGAAACTTTTCATTTAATTCTTCCTTTGGATCGAGTCATTCTCGGAGATTCTCTAATCGTGAATAGATGATTCATCCGCTAGTCTCTGCTCCTTTCGTGTCAACTACATCAAAGTCGAACTCTTGAAGGAGCAGAACCCATCGGAGCAATCTCGCCTTAGAATCTTTCTTAGCAAAGAGATACTTGAGGGCGGAATGATCCGTATACACAGTGCATTTGTTCATGACAAGGTAAGATCGGAATTTTTCGAATAGCTTACACCACGCTAACATTTCATTCCTCTGTCGTGGTGAAAAAACGTGAATCCGCCTCATTCAATGTTTACCTTTGCATAGTGTATAGGCCTGAAATGTTTCTCATGACGTTGCCCCAAGACTGCACCTAAGAACTAAATTCGCATGCATCGCACATAAGTATTCAAATGGTTCATATCCAGTCTGGGCAATCAGGAATGGAGCCTCGTTTAGATTCTTTTTGAGAGTGTTAAATGCTTCAATACACTCTTTGGAGAAATAAAACGGAGTCTCTTTTTCAAGCAAATGGGTCATGGGACGGGCTATTTTTGAGAAATTTTGGATGAATCTTCTATAAAACCCGGCATGCCCAAGAAAACTACGGACACCTTTTACAGTAGTCGGGTGAGGGAGCTTGGCGATAACGTCAATCTTAGCTCGATCGATCCTCAATTCCCACTTTGGAAGATTTTGTGTCCAAGAACAAGCTTTCCTTAACCATGAAATGGCTTATCTCCCAGTTTAGAGCAAATTGGTGTCTTCAACACAGCTTAAGCATCTTTTCCAACTGAGTAAGGCATGTAAGAAAGAACTTCCAAAAACCGAAAAGTCCATCCATGAATAACTCCAGTTTTTTTTCGATCATGTCGGGAAGATGACCATCATACAATCTCTGAATGTTCCTGAGCATAGCTAGGGCCAAAGGGCATGCGGCGGTAGGCAAAGGTTCCGTATGGGCAAGTAAATGTTGACTTTCCTATCATATGGGTCGATGGTAATTGAAAAAAACTCCCCGAAAACCCTCGAGAAAAAATAGTTATTCGTTCCCCCAAGCCTCTCCGAGCATTTGGTCCATGAATGGTAGTGGAAAGTGGTCCCTTTTTGGGTTCTTCATTTCAACTTTCGGTATTCAATGCATACCCCCATCCCTTTAACTAATCGGTTGGGGATCAACTCATTTTGCATCATTCTTAACTACAGTAAAACCACCTTACTTTGGTAACAGTGTAATCGGGCCTACCCAGGGACTATTCGAGGATAGGGTTAATTAATCCAGCGTCAAGAAGTTTTTCACTTCTTTTTTTATGACATCGTGGAAATTTTTTGGGTTTACCCGTCACCTGATGTTGGACCGCTGGTGTGTATTCCACTTCCATTAGAAATTGTGAGTACAAAATTCTGGTTAATACACTTGATATCAAGAGTTTCCATGCGATGGCTGCTTGTGGAACTGCAACACCATTATGAGAAGCGCTTCTCCATGACACTCAATCTATTAGCAATGATGACTGTAACTTGTTGTCACCCTCCAAAAATGCATAAACGAAGGTGGGAGGATAAGTCCTTGAGATCGACCTCGGAGGGTTACTCAATTGATGTTTCATCGGTTTTGGCTTCACAAATCTTAAGTTCTTTTCTAACCTCAGGAAAATAATTTGCATGGTTGGGAAGTGGTGATAAGGGCTCACTATTTAGGATAGCTTCAAGAAGAAGAATGTCCTCCTCGGGATCACATTCGGCATCATCAATTCCTGACTTATACGAAGTATCAGAAAGTTCAGCCTCGATTTCTTCAAGAATGAAATCACTACCCTCGAATGGAGTGAGGGTGGGAGAAGTGGTATCAACAATTAGTTCAAAGGAAGGAGTGGAATTTCCATTTGTTAATACTTCCGAGAAACCTAAAATCTCTTGAGAATATTCCTCACAAGCTATATCAATAAAGTCGACCTTGTTAACTGATTCTATGGCATTGTAGGAGAAATTTTTTGTATCACCTACTTTGAAAGTCACGGATTGGTCATCATGTCTTAAGGTCATCTTTTCACCGTGTACATCAATCAAGGCTCTTGCCGTTCTTAAAAATGGTCTTCCTAAAATCAACGGGACTCTAGGGTCGGCATCATAGTCAACTACCACAAAATCTGCTGGAAAGTAGAAGGTTCCAACCTTCACAAAAACATCTTCGGCTATGCCGGTGGGAGTGGAGATTGATCGGTCGGCTAGTTCAAGTATCATTCGAGTTTTGGTCAAAGCTGGAAGACTTAGTTCTTTCCAAATGGAGAGAGGCATTAGGTTGATGCTTGCACCGAGATCGGCCAGGGCCAAGCATTCATCCAACTCTGGAAAATCACACGGTATCAGAAATCTACCCGGGTCTCCTAATTTTTCGGGAAATGTCTTTAGGATGACTGCCGAGCAATTTTTTCAATACCTGGTTTTTTTTGGTTAATTCCAAGATTCTTGTCTTTGTTTTTTCAAAAAGCTTTCTGAACATCTGTGCAAACTTAGGCATGTGCAGAGAGCATCCGCGAAGCTCAGCCTCAGAAGTGAGATTCCGAAAAATTTCCATGAAATTTCAAAGCTAAAAAGGTCGTCCTTTTCCCTGCGGATTTTTCCTTGTTACCCTAGATGGATCTAGGTAAAGTCCTTTTGGTTCTACAAGACAACAGGATCATCAACTTGGATACCGGAGGTTGGACGTCTTTGGTGATTCCCTTAGAAGCACCGTGTCCTTTGTCACCATCGGCTTCCAACTTCCACCATCGGAGGATGAATTTGAGGTCCCATCATAGGAATAAAACACGCTTCTGGTGGTGGGATTTGGCTTTCAATTCAACTTCGTGTTAGCAATGTGTTTGCTAGGAAGAAAGCCGGAATTTGAAGTAGATGCATGGTTGGAATTTGCGATTTTGGTGAGCCAAGTCGGTTATTGGACATTGGATTTTTTCATGTTTTGCATAACCGCATCATGAGCCTTGACATACTCTCAAAATACATTTTTTGACACCCCTAAGCTTGATGAGCTGGAGCTTGGTAAACTGGGTGTTGATTAACCAGGGGTTGTACATTGGGGCTTTTGTTGAACCTGAGGTCGTTGGATTTTGACCCAGGTATAGCCATTCCTACGGTTTTGGTTTTTCGTTACTGATTCTGGTTCATCGATCTGATTGTTGGCTTGCTGTTTGTTGTATGGGAGGAAAACTGGGTGGTTTTGATTTGGTTTTCCATCGATGCTGACGGAAACCGGAATTTCCTTGGTTGAAATTGGCTGCGGCAGCTTGCGAGACGTATCCTTGGATGTTATCTCGGTAATTGTTGCTATCGGTAGCCGGACAATTACGATAATATTGGCACCACCGCAGTTCACAACTTTAGTTCCACCGCTTTTACGGGAGTGGGAGCAGGAACTGGAGATGTCTGCTTGTCGAGAATAGAGCACTAACCATATCTTACAATTCAGCAACATCGATAGATCCTCCCGGAGGGGAAGCGCTTGTACTCACTTTAGTAACAATGCTTTGCTTCGGGAGAGTCAGAACTTTGGACTTGCCTCGATGATGCTTGAGGCATTCAGCGGGCCATTTGTCCAAAAAGGTTCCACCCTGCGGCGGAGTTCAAAGAGTCTTGATCATTAACAATTAAGGCATTGTAAAAATGTATCAAGTTTGGTAAAGCTCCGAGAGATCCATGATAGTGGACATGCTCGGAGAAGAACTTTAATCGATCCCAAGCCTCACTAAACGACTCATCAAATCTTTTGTTTGAAATTAGTAATTTACCGTTCCGAAAATTTGTCGATTTAGAAGGTAGGGAAAAACTGGTTGATAAATTTAGCAAACGAGGTCATCCCATTACCCGAATTGATCGAGGGGGTTCTTTCTCAAGGCCATATTCGGGCTGCCCCCTCAAGAGAGAAAGAAAAAGCAACAACTTAATTGTGAGGTCCGGGCCATTAGTATATCTCAAAGTATAGGTGATTTTTTATTGAAGTAACGGATGTGGGCATGTGTCCTCTTTGTCATGTCCTAAGAAACTAGCTTGTTCTGGACAAGAGTAGTAACCCATGCTTAATCTCAAATTTGCATGCCTGCTATATCAGGAACGCCAATTGCGTCTCAGTAATTCCCTCGGTGGAGGAGCCTGGGAGCAATATCTGCCATATTCCAATTATCACCATCGTATTTTGGTAGGTTTGTTATTTGGTTTCTCAAGATTGGTGTTTCAACATGAAGTTTGTTGGACATGCTGTTGTCGATGTATTTACGTTGCTTGAGAACATTGCGCAAAGCCCAAAAAAAAATATACAAAGAAAAAATTACACTAATTTTTTTAATGATTTATTCACAATGATTTTTACGGACAATGAGATAAGACAACTTCAACCAAATAATCTACTTACTTCACGGTAGCTCTCAAAAAGATAAACGCACAGGTGAGCGGAGAGTAGAATAAGCGCGAAGCATATTTCTCCTTTCGTCGTAGTTTCCTAGAACAATTGTTGGGAATTATGCATTCCTGACTTAGTACCGTTAGTTATATTAGTTAGTACCGCTAGTTGTAATTTGTACTGACAGTACAAAATGTTAGTACTGATCAGATAGTTAGTACCGTTAGTATAAAATAGTTAGTACCGTTTATGAGATATGCATGAGATATCTTAGGAAAGGATATGCATGATCTTTGTACGCGTTTTGTAAAGCCCATTAGGGTTTCCTTAGTCTATAAAAGGAACCCTAGTCATAGTTAGTTGATATAGATCAACATAAATCAATAGAGATCATCTTAGCAGTCATAGTCTTTGTAATCTGTAACCTAGTCAGATTCAAGTTATTATATAAAAGTGTGAGTTTGATAAGATCTCTTGTGTTTTCCTATTATTGTTCTTCTTAGCATTATTGATTAGTTTCCGCATAATCAATAGTGTTTAGTCATTGTTTCACCATTGTTGCTTTAGATTTATCTAGAGTAACAAACCCTTTACAAGCTAAAGGTTAAAGATCCATTCAGTAAGGGATCCAACATAGTTAGAGTATTATTTGATTCTGGATCCGATAAAAGCTTCTTATCCATACCTCTTGCCTCTATGCTAAATATTCCACCCATTACAATAGATACCTTTTACAATATCGAAATGGCTGACAGAAACCTAGTAAGCACAAACACCGTTATTCAGGGTTGCACCCTGACCTTGTTAAACCAACCTTTCGAAATTGATCTTATGCCGATCAAACTCGGTAGTTTTGACATCATCATTGGTATGTATTGGTTATCCAAGTATCATGCTATAATTATCTGTGACGAGAAAGTCGTTCACATCCCCATCAACGGTGAAACTTTGATCATCCGAGGTGACCAAAGTAAAACCCAACTAAGTCTCATATCCTGTATAAAAACTAAAAGATATATATCGCGAGATTGTTAAGTTTTCGTAATCCAAGTAATGGAAAAGAAGTCAGATGAGAAAAGACTAGAAGATATCCCAGTGGTCAAAGAATTCCTAGAAGTTTTTCCTGAAGATCTACCTGGCCTTCCTCCTGTTCGCCAAGAGTTATCAGATCGAGGTTTTATCCGACCAAGTACTTCGCCTTGGGGAGCTCCTTTCTTATTTGTCAAAAAGAAAGACGAATCTTTTAGAATGTGTATCGATTACGGGGAGTTAAATAAACTTACCGTAAAGAATCATTACCCATTACCCAGGATTGATGACTTATTTGACCAACTTCAAGGTTCGAGTGTCTACTCAAAGATTGACTTAAGATCAGGCTATCATCAACTGAGAGTTAGGGATGAAGATATTCCCAAGACTGCTTTCAGAACAAGATACGGACATTATGAATTTCAAGTGATGCCATTTGGTTTAACTAACGCACCTGCTGTATTCATGGATCTCATGAACCGTGTGTGTAAACCATACTTGGACAAATTCGTAATAGTGTTCATCGATGATATTCTCATCTACTCTCGTAACAAAGAAGAGCACGCAAATCATCTGAGAATAATCCTAGAATTACTCAAGAAAGAGAAGTTGTATGCCAAGTTCTCCAAGTGTGATTTCTGGATTCATATCGTGTAATTTCTTGGACACTTAATTGATAGTCAAGGACTTCATGTTGACCCCGCCAAGATTGAAGCAGTTAAGAATTGGACATCTCCTACTACACCCACAAAAATACGTCAATTCTTAGGACTCGCCGGTTATTATCGGAGATTTATCAAAGATTTCTCGAAGATTGCAAAGTCTTTGACTGAATTAACCCAAAAAAACAAGAAGTATATCTGGGGCGAAGACCAAGAGACAGCTTTTCAACTGCTTAAACAGAAGCTATGTGAAGCTCCAATCTTAGCATTACCAGAAGGAAATGACGATTTTGTTGTTTACTGTGATGCATCCCATCAAGGTCTGGGAGCGGTGTTAATGCAAAGAGAGAAGGTTATTGCATATGCATCCCGACAACTTAAGCCTAATGAAGAAAACTATACCACTTATGATCTCAAATTAGGAGCAGTAGTGTTCGCTCTTAAAATTTGGAGACACTATCTGTATGGCACCAAATGTACTGTGTTCACTGATCATAAAAGTCTTTAGCATATCCTTGATCAGAAAGAGTTGAACATGAGACAACGTCGTTGGCTAGAATTGCTTGCAGATTACGATTGTGAAATTCGCTACCATCCTGGAAAGGCAAATGTTGTAGCAGATGCCTTAAGCCAAAAGGAACGAATCAAACCACTCTGAGTTAGATCATTAGTTATGACCATTCATCCAAACTTACCCTCACAAATTCTCAAAGCTCAAACTGAAGCACTCAAAGAAGAAAACATCAAGGCTGAAAACTTATGAGGAATGGACAAATCATTTGAAATACGTCCTGATGGAACCCGATGTATCAAGAATCAAAGTTGGTTACCACTCTTTGGTAATCTAAGAGACTTGATCATGCATGAGTCCCATAAATCAAAGTATTCCATTCACCCAGGTTCTGACAAGATGTATCAGGATCTAAAGAAACTCTATTGGTGGCCTAACATGAAGGCAATCATCGCTGAATATGTTGGCAAATGTTTAACATGCTCTAGAGTTAAAGCAGAATGTCAGAAGCCATCCGGCTTACTGGTACAACCAGAGATTCCTATGTGGAAGTGGGAGAGAATAACAATGGATTTCATCACAAAACTACCTAAAACCTCAAACGGACATGACACAATCTGGGTCATGTGATGACTCACAAATCTCGCACATTCTTCCTCTACCGAGAGACAGTAGTCATGGAAACCCTTACAAGATTGTACATAAAGGAAATAGTCTCCCGACATAGAGTGCCAATATCTATCATCTCGGATCGTGACAGTCATTTCACATCCAGATTCTGGCAATCATTACAAAGTGCTTTGGGTACTCAATTAGACATGAGTACGGCATATCATCCTGAAACTGATGGACAAAGTGAAAGAACCATCCAAACACTTGAAGACATGCTTCGAGCCTGTGTTATAGATTTTGGAAAAGGATAGGAAAAACACTTACCATTAGTAGAATTTTCTTACAATAACAGTTACCATGCCAGTATTAAGGCAACACCATTTGAGGCACTTTATGGTCGAAAGTGCAGATCATCTGTTTGCTGGGTCGAAGTTAGAGATGTTCAACTTACAGGACCAAAAATAATCCATGAAACCACTGAGAAAATAGTGCAAATTCGACAACGCTTGCAAGTTGCAAGAGACCAACAGAGAAGTTATGCCAATGTAAGACGAAAGCCTTTAGAATTTCAAGTTGGAGATGGTGTTATGTTAAAAGTGTCACCTCGTAAAGGTGTCATCCGATTTGGAAAACGAGGCTTAACCCTCGGTACATTAGACCTTTCAAAATCCATGAACGGATTGGCCCAGTGGCATATAAACTTGAGCTTCCTGAAGAGCTCAGTAATATCCACAGTACTTTCCACGTTTCTAATCTAAAGAAATGCTTATCTGACGAATCCCTTGTCATTCCAATGAAAGAGCTTCGACTCAATGACAAACTCAACTTTGCGAAAGAACCAGTGGAGATCATGGATCGAGAAGTCAAGCAACTGAAACAAAGTCATATTCCTATAGTCAAAGTAAGATGGAACTCTAAAAGAGGACCAGAATTTACATGGGAACGCGAAGATCAAATTCGTGCCAAGTATCCACATCTGTTTAGATATCATACATCACTCCTCCGCTCATCGCATATCTTCTCGCCGCAGCTAGCTCGCATTTCTTTTAAGGAGGAACAACTCTTTTTTTCACTAACAACCCATAATTTTTCATCAATTTTAATTATCCATCTATTTAAATTAGATGCACTATAAATATCCAATCTATCTTATTATATATATATATATATATATATATATATATATTATATATATATATCACCTTCCCTTTTCACAAGGAAACCTTTTTGCTTTATACCACTATCATGCACGTAACTTTGGAATCTCTAAAGTAAAACCAAGCTCACGCCAACCTACCTATGCCAATTTATCTATGTTTATATCAAGTAAACACTCCCCCTAACCTGTCACAGTCTTATATCTTACATATCATTTTTTACAAGTACATTACTCCATTTAACGTACTTTCAAAATGTTATTTCAAAACAAGCATAAACGTTAACGCCCCTTATCTGCAACAACACCCCTTCCCAAACCCATCGGGTTTCTATTAACAGAAACTTATCTCATTTACATCACGAGATACAGCGCTTCTATTGACTTTCTCACTCCGAGAGATGATGAGAGATAGTGTGATACGAGGTGGCAGTCCCTGATCAAGCTGATTACTTAAAAACCCAAACAATGCATCATAGAGTCTTAGAGCCAAGAGATCCATAAATATATCTCATTAGGACACATTCCAATACTAACACTTGGTGAACACCAATTAGTTCCAAGCTGTTAACAAAGAGTCCTACGCATTATCCCTTGTGATTGTGCCAGAACATCCGAGTGATACTTAAGGTATTCACTGTGAAGATGGAAATCCTACTTGAGCCAGCATCAAACAAGCTCTTGGTAGGTGACTTGCGAGATTCTATATGAATCAAACTCATGTCAACTAGAAATAAATGATGGTCCGATTCAATGTGAATCAAACTTGTTTCAGGAAATGAATTGACGGCTTAATCAGAAAGATAGTAACTATCTGATTTCACTCTTACCGTGTTGTCTGCTTTGAGACGTTCCGCTAATGAGAATAGCCTAGAATGGTAATCTAATACATCTGTGTTTGAAGATCACTACGCTTGAGTGGAAACCCTGTCAAGGAGATTCTTTGAATCTACCTGATCACAGGTACAGTATTTCTACTGTAAAACGGTCCTACAGAACCGAAGGTTAATCTAACCAAATCCGGATGAATGACAAAGCCATATTCGTCCACACGCTTTATTGCTAACTATTTTATTTCAGGATACATAAAGATAGAGATGGTGATGCCTTATTCCAGCTGAAGTCGGATTCATTACCACATGCTCATGCTCAAACTACAAAGACATACTTTAAGCATCAAGATTCAAGAATCATGAAAGCTCAAGAATTAAAGACAAAGACTTCTGCACAAACTCTGATATACAAGATCTTCCTTCAAAGATATCAAGTCTATCAAGGGAGATTGTTAGCAAGCTTTCAAGATGACGCAAAGTATGAGCATGTTGGTCAAGACACAAGATCGCAAGGTGGCAAAGATGATCAAGACGGAAGGATAAAGATTTAAAGATCTCGGACGTAAAGACGAAGTCAAAAGACAATGACAAAGGCTAAAGATCAAAGATCACAAAGCATGAAGGAACAAACCTACAACAAGATAAAGACCAAGACAAAGACAAGAGCTCAATGACAAAAGCAATCTCACGAAGGAGTGTCACAATAAACTTACTTCGGGGGAGATTCTTAGCCTCAAAATATTGAGTTGAACAATGGAAGTTCGTTCATTAATTATATTAGGTCTCGGTCATTAATTAATATACGTTGTAATAGGCTAGACGGGTAAACGGGCTCTTAAATGTAAGCTAACCGGTCATGTGTATCGGGCGAAAGCCCAAGTAATCCCAAGCCTAGTCCGTAGAAATACTAAAGTCAAATAAGCCTTTTAGTCTAGGTATAAATACCACTCTCCTTGGATGGAGAGTGGGGTTTGGTCATTTGTAATTTTCCATTTTGCAAGTAAACATCTCATTCTCTCTCACTTTCTCTCTCTACTCTCTCTCTCTCTCTACAATTCTTCTCATCTTCTTCCTACTTTTCTTGTTCTTAATTATGAAGTGAAGTGATTCCTTAGATTCGACACACTGTTTGGTTTTGACATTAATACTCAGCGCCTCCACTATCATTACAACATAAGACTTGTAGTCTATTGGTAGGGGCATGTGTTTCCTTTCCCGTAGGCCTAGGATCAAATCCTGTGGTTGTCTGTTTTGGTGATTTTATTTTTATTTGTTTTTAGTTTGATCCAAATGCATACCACTTGGCATTTGGATCGGATCTAGAATAATCATTAAACACTAGTTGTTTTGGTAATCGTAAAGTAACGACTAGCATTGTTGCGTATTTGTTTGACGTGTTATGTATGCAACCATAGAGGTGGTAATTTAATCACTCACGATTATAAGATCAAGATTCTCGTTTATTGACTTTTGTTATTAAACATAAAGCTTAGTGTTTTTTACTTTATTTGTATGATTAATTCTTAATATCAAACTAAATCCATCCGCTGCGTACTCGTAGTTAATTGGTTAACTAGTTTGTAAAATCCCAACAGATATAACAGTGCAAGACATTAGTTGTTTATAGTTTACTTCTATTAGCCTGTGATATTTTACTTCTATAAAAGTCCAAGACTTGTGTTGGATGGAAAAAAGAAGTTTGGATATAACATTTATGTGGATGGATATAGAAGTTCATTTGGAGTATCACCCGATAACCCGAATCACCTGAATATCACCCGACCCCAATAACCCGATTCCTTATTAGGTCGGGTTGCGGGTGAGTTTTTAAAAATCAAAACCCGACCTGATAAGACCCGATAACACCCCTAACTGTCACAGATTCCCACACATCTTGGGCACCCATTAATGCTCGCATCTAGATACTCCACTTATTGTAATTCGACTTGTTTAGTTTCGGTAGTGACACATAGCCTAACGAAGTACTCAAAGGGCCCATTTTTACCAAGTTATGATACCAATTAAGCTTGGTAACTACTTATATCCTTATTATATAATGTTATGAAGAAGTATTTTGAGTGCGGGGCCTGTTGTCTTATG
This sequence comes from Tanacetum coccineum, assembly GCA_026074375.1. NCBI lineage: Eukaryota > Viridiplantae > Streptophyta > Magnoliopsida > Asterales > Asteraceae > Tanacetum > Tanacetum coccineum. The sequence goes on along the minus strand of BQNB010086414.1, from coordinate 10,371 downwards.
TTAGAGTTAGTAATAAGGGCCCATCTCATTTGTTAACCTAGCTTAGCCTTCAAGCTAAGCAAGACCTATTTATACCTCCTGTAATCTTTATTATTTTAATCAAGTTAATACAATGTAATCTTTTAGTTCATTATCGCTTCCCCTAACTCTGTTTACATGGTATCGAAGCTTGGATAAATAAATCAAAATTAGGTTTTTGTTCTAATTAGCAATTTAGTTTTAATTTTGAAGAAGGTGCCTTGTGATACCTAATCAGTTTTGAGAGCACCCAGATAAAGTGTGTTTTAGATCTCACCTCCCATATAATCAAACTCAGTTGATTCTAAATTTCAAAACTCCCAAATCGCCAGAAACCACCCATGTGCCACCGCCTTTCCTCATGCGTCAGTGTGTGAGTTCAGATCCAGATCTAAGGTTTTAGCTGGAGATATTTTCCAGATACCTTTTTGTTATGATTTCGACCAGAACCCCGATAAGATCCTGCCGGATCTGTCAAAACTTTTTTGTTTTAATTTTATTAGGGTTCTTTGGTTCTGATTTATGATTTGAAGGACGGTATTGGTTGTTATTGTTAATTCTTAATTTCGTGGCTTATTTTTGGTTAATAGTTATAAGGGTTCTGATGATTTTAGTTATGAATAATTTTAAGGTTGGTATGGTTGCTGATTTTGGATTATGCATCTGGATTTTTAATATTGAAGATTTAGTGTTCGATACGGTAAGATCGATTTTTGGTTAATGAGAGTTTTGAGTTTGGTCCCCGGTGAGACCATTTGATTTTGGTTATGTTCTTTCGGGTTTTTAGACTCGAAATGAGTTATAGTTAGTCGAGACCGGTTAGTTGCTTCATTTTGGGTATTGTGGTTAGTTGAGACCCAAACATGTCTGTTCCGGTTGCTTCGTTTTATGGTTAGTTGAGACCCCACTTCAGGTTGCTTCGTTTTATGGTTAGTTGAGACCTCACTTTAAGTTGCTTCGGTTTTTGGGATTTTTTGGTTAGCTGAGACATGTCAAGACAGGTTGCTTCATCTTTTGGAACTTTTTGTTAGTTGAGACCTGCCACATGTTGCTTTATTTTTCAGGTTAGTTGAGACCTCACTTCAGGTTGTTTCATTTTTAGGACTTGTTTTTGTTAGCTGAGACCTGTATTGACAGGTTGCTTTGTCATTTAGAAATTCTCGTTAGTTGACACCTCCTAGTTGCTTCGTCTTTCTAGATTTGTGTGTTAGTTGAGACATGTTCTGCATGTTTCTTCGTATTTTAATTAGATCCAAGTGAGATCTATTGAGACCTGTTTTCTTTTCTTCATGTTGCTTTGTATTTTAGTTCGATCCCAAGTGAGATTGATTACTTTTGCGTTTGTTAAAGATTTGGATCATTGCTTTGTAGAAGACTTTTGCTTATAGTTTTTGGGTTTTATATTTGTAACAAGCTGGGCATGATCAATAGAGAGAGATACAGTAGGTCGAAGTTGTTGTTCTAGAATCTGCATATTCTATTTAAAGTAGATTTCGATCAAGGATTTGAAGGCTTAAGATTGTCGAGTTTTGAAAGAGTCTTTAGGTTTATCAAGGTTGGTATTGCAAATATTTTATTCGACAAGGTTCAAGCTTCAAAAGGGTTTGTACAATGTTGAATCTTTAAGCTTCAAGGTATTGTTTTTAAGGTTCTAGAGGTGATCAAACTTGAAGGGTAAAAAGGCTTCAAGATTTAGTTGATTATCTAGAATCTTGAATTATTGAAGTTTGAATGTATTTGCGGGTTTCTTGATATTCTAAGTCTTGGTGGTTCTTGGAAAACAAGTAAGGTTTAGCTTCTAGGAAGTGTTTATCTTGTCTTGCAAGGCAAGATGTTTCCTATTTAACTTAGATTAGGTTTCTACCCTATCATCTCTATAAATAGAGAGGAGGGGGGATGCTAGTCATTCATTCTTCTTCCTCAAATTGTAAGCTTTATTAGGTTTTTAATAAAGGGGTGTTTGAGGGTATAGCATGTGCATATTCTTTTCATTCTTTGTAGTCTCTCGTCGTGTTTGCTACTTTGAGCTTGAAACAACCGCATCTATCATTTCCCGCGATCGAACTTTGGGTTGTTATCGTAATTGTTCCAACAGTGGGTATCAAGAGCCATTGGTTTAGTTTGGTCAACGAAGTTTAGTGCTAGATCGAGGTTTCGAGATTAATTTGAGATGCCCGATGTCGGTTTTGAAAAGTTAGGAAGCAGACATGATTAGCAAATGACCATAAGTGTGTTTGTTTTTTAAACCCAAAGTGGGATAGAATTATTTATTAATTCAATATCATAACTTACGCTGAAAGTTACTACAAAGGTGACACGTTTATTCAATTTTTTTATCGAAGTTCGAATTATATTAATTCAACTTTGATTTATTGTCTTTTGTTTTTCGTGGGTATTAAAAAGGGACGATTAAACTAAAGGTTCTAGTTTTTGATTTTTTGTGGTTCAAGTTTTGATCATGGTTTGTTTGGGTTTCAAGTTAACGGACGGGTTTGCTTGTTCGAGATCGAGGGTTTAGGGTTCCTAATTTAATTTAGATTTACAAAAGAAGTTTATTTAAAAGCGAACAACAGTATATTACACACGCTTGTAAGATTGTCGTAAGTTGGTTAAGAAACAACTTGACAAGATTTTTAGCAAGGTTAAAGAAGAATGGCTAGTACGAATACTAGGATAAACGTCGAAAAGCAGGGTATATTGTACAAAATCATAGAGGTTCTAAATAAGTTGGGTTCAAACAACTTGGTCATAAACAAGTTGGGTTCATGCAACTTGATGTTAAACAAGATGGGTTCAAACAACTTGGTCCTGATGTTGAAACAGGAGTCTATGGAGTACAGGTTGAAAACGTGTTTGGTTTGAGGTGGAACTACAGGGAGCTCAAGGGGATCATAAAGCTGAGGTTTTTCAAGTTAGTACGAATGGATCCTGCATTGCTCAAGATGGTTGAGATAAGCAACTTAAAGAAAAACAAACACGGACTACTTGTAGTTATATTATAGCAGTTACTTAGGTAGGGGTAAATATACTTGTAGGCAATAATCATAGGGTTAGATTTGGGGTATTTAGTTTAAATAGAGTTTAGGATTGTAGCTTAGATTCGGAAAACTATTGCTTTGGCTTGCAAGGCTAAGCATGTTTAACCGTCTTATGGAGATTTTGTAATTTCCATAATTTTAATGTACCACCCCCCTCAGCCCTCATATGAGATAAGGGGTGATGGTAAGTTTGATACATTCTTCTTGCTCATTAATCGTTAGATTAATAACAATGTAACGTTAGGTCACGTGTTGGTTTTCTTTGAGTCCCTATATCGCCTAGGCTTTCAAGTGAGATGATCTTATTTTTTTGCAAGTGGTATCAAGAGCACACAAGTTACGTTGGTTTCTTGAAGCCTATGTTCGACTCAAAGGTGACAATCCCATCAATAGTATCTCCTCTTTTTTGTTCATCGGTTCTATCTGCACTGTGACAGGAAATGGACTCTCGATTCGTTAACCGTTGGAGTTCAGTGCGAAATTCGAATCGTAGGTCTAGAGAACACTTAGATCTAAAAATATCACTAGCTGGCTCTTCCTTGGAGGTCCCGTATAGAGAGATACAGTAGTCGAAGTTGTTGGTTCAAGAATCTGCAAATTGTATTAAAAGTAAGATTCGATCAGGCATTGAAGGCTTAAGATTGTCGAGTTTTGAAAGAGTCACTTTGTATTATCTAGGTTTGGTATTGCAATTATTTTATTCGACAAGGGTGCAAGCTTTCAAAAGGGTATGTAACAATGTTGAATCTTTAAGCTTCAAGGTATTGTTTTTAAGGTTCTAGAGGTGATCAAACTTGAAGGGTAAAAAGGCTTCAAGATTTAGTTGATTATCTAGAATCTTGAATTATTGAAGTTTGAATGTATTTGCGGGTTTCTTGATATTCTAAGTCTTGGTGGTTCTTGGAAAACAAGTAAGGTTTAGCTTAGTCTCGGGATTTAAGAAAAGTGATTACTTGGAGTACAAGATATATTAAGATTGTAGACTTGAGGTGGAAAGATCAAAGCTTTAGGGTTTTCTAAAGGTTAGTAGATCAATCTTTACAAGAAAGCGGGTTTAATACACGACTTGTGAGACTTGTCGGTAAAGTTGGTTAAGAAACAACTTGACAAGGTTTTTAGCAAGGTAAAAGAAGAATGTCTAGTTCTATAACTAGGTTTAACATCGAGAAGCTCGATGGAAATATTGTACAAAATCATAGAGGTTCAATACAAGTTGGATTAAAGCAACTTGGTTCTAAACAAGTTGGGTTCAAACAACTTGGTCATAAACAAGTTTGGTTCAAACAACTTGGTCCTGGTGTTGAAAGAGGAGTCCATGAAGTACAGGATGAAAAAGGTGTTTGGTTTGAGGTGGAACTACATGGAGCTCAAGGGGATCGTGAAGCTGAGGATTTTTAGGTTAGTAATGATGATGTTGCAGTGACTCAAAGACGGTTGAAGAAAAATTAACTTGAAGAAAAGAAAAATTAATGTTGCTGGAAGGAATAAAATGAGGTCTAAGGAAACTAAACTCGGGAATCTACTAAAGTACAAGGCCTGGCTAACAAGGCGGTCCTCGGTTCGAGGTTCTAGCATTGAATGAAGATGTTGAGTATCGTTAATGCCTAAGTATTACTCCTAAGGTGGAAATTGTTATATGTTAGTAGCAATACTTAGGAGGGTTAAATATGACTTAGACAATAATAAGGGGTTAGATTGTATTTAGTTTAAATAGAGTTTAGGATTGTACTTAGATTAGAAAACTAGTTTCTTGGCTTCCAAGCCAAGCATGTAACCGTCATATGGAATTTGTATTCCATATGGATTGTACCCCCTCATCTCTAGAAATAGAGATGAGGAGGGATGCTAGTTGATACATTCTTCCTTGCTCATTCGTTAATTAATACAATATAACGTTTGGGGTCACGTGTGTGTTTTTTTTGAGTCTATATTTCGCGCTAGCTTTCAAGGTTTGTTGGACTTATTTTTCAACAGCTTGGTAAAGGAGCAGGAAAAAGTACACCTTGGTATAAATACTGGGGCAAACATTATGGTAACCGGAGTACCTGGTCAAGAGGGTGCAGAGGGTAATGTTGCTGGAAAAAAAGTGAAGGAGTCTATGAAAGCAAATCTAGGAAAATTACTAAAGTACAATGCCTTGTCGACAAGGTGGTCCACGATTCGAGGTTCCAGCACGAGGAAAAGATGCTGAGTATCGGTTATGTATAAGTGTTACTCCTAAGGTGGAAATTGTAAGAAAATTAGTAGTAAACTTAAACATAGTTTAGGGACTTAAGTGTACGTTGTAAAATAGATTAGGATTAGACTAGAACTAGGAAGTGTTTATCATGTCTTGCAAGGCAAGATGTTTCCTATTCGACTTAGGATAGGTTTCTACCCCCCTTCATCTCAATAAATAGAGATGAGGGGGGATGCTAGTCATTCAGTCTTCTTCCTCAAATTGTAAGCTTTATTAGGTTTTTAAAAAGGGGTGTTCGAAGGTATAGCGTGTGCATATTCTTGTCGTTCTTTGTAGTCTCTCGTGTTTGCTACTTGTGCTCGATACAACTCGCGATCTAGCGTTCCGCGAAGAAACTAAAAACATAACTGAAATAAACTATACACAACATAACTGACTTAAATTACTTAAATAAACTGCAAAGTAATATGCTATTTTATATTTAAACCTAGTCTTCATTTTTCAGATTGCATCTTCACTTATGACTTGAGTTTATTGTCAAAAAGTATCAATAAAAATGGTATTAGTCTAGTGAAATTCTATGTTTATATATGAGTGATGATATTAAAAAAACAATCTCACCTAATTTTCATATCGAATTAACTGGAATGGTGTTAATCTCCATTCTCCGGTTAAAAAAACTATCTTTAGTGCATGTAAAGTAATAAGAACTTTGATATTACAAGAAGTTTATCACCCAAAAAGAGTTGTAAAACTAGTATATCAGAAGATTCAGTTTTCAAAATGTTACATTATACATCTTGCTTGGACATACCTATGTTTAAACTCTGTCGGAATTCCAATCAGATCCATACATCTAGGGGCGACCCAACATACAAAGCATGCATACCCTCGAATTCCTTTTGTAATGCTCCATATCAAGTGGAAGCTGTTTTGACCCATTTTATTCATGTAAAAAATAATGTTGTGAATCTTGTTCCATTGAAGCTTGTCAAATGTCAAGCGTTCATAGATGCATATGTGCCAATATACACTAACAAAATTGTGTAGATCATCGGCTCGGTCTTTTAAGAGCAGCTGATAAGTATGATACGGTGGATTTAAAAGACTTGTGTGAAAAAAAGTTTGATAGAAGATATTGACACGCAGACTCTGCTTGAGAGGCTGGAAGGTGCTTCTATGTATAGATTGCTAAAGTTATAGTTTGGTAAGTTTTACCTTTTACATGTAAGAATTCAGTGGATGTAGAATAAGGACTTTATGGCGAAGTTGTTAATACGACTCTTTCTGTTTGGAAAGGATTGTACAAAATAGTTTTAATGAAAAGAAGCATTTGATCTTGAGCAATTAATTTTCATCGCAATTGGATTTTTAATAAGCTCTCATCATTTTAGAATGTGAATCAGTGTCTTCCCAATTGCTATATAGTATCTGGTCCAGTTTATTTGACTGAATGTAGTGGTGACCGCAGAGGACACTGCCACGTCAGCGCTAACTCAGCTTTCTCTCTCTTAGACCACACAGTGACCAAACACATGTAGTGGTGACCGCAGAGGATACCGAACAAATTTTTTTTTAAAACATTACATTAATAATTAAACATTTTACAAATTAAAAAACAGAAATAAAAATACACGGAAGAAAAGACGGAAAAAAATTACGGAAATAAAAAATATGAACTTGACGGAATTTAAAAATACAACACAGATACGTTTTAAAACATATAGTTCGAATAGTATCCGTTGGAATAGTAGTTGTTTGATTTCAAATTTGAAAATTACATTACGGAATTGAAAATTACATTATGGAATTAAAAATTACATTACGAAATTAAAAATTACATTACGGAATTGAATAACAATAATGTTAAGCTAATGAAACTGTATACTTACGGAAAACCTCAACCATATTTCTTTTTGTAATGTTAAGGTAATGCTTTGATGGTTTAGGAGTAAAAACTAAGACATTGGCAAGTATCATAGCAGCTCCTACTGTAATATCCTTTTCATAACTACCCACATCAAGGACTTTGTAGTGTATTGTTCCAGGTACTGTACCCGATAGATCTTTCAGAGTCACATTTAAATCTCCAAGAGCATTCGGAGAACAAGACTTCACTATTGCAACAACTTGTTCAAGTTTTCCCTTTTTAAGAAAGTTGTCGATGTCTCCCAAACATCCAGTTACAGTGCCACCAAAAGCATTCACATAGTTAGTGGCGCTAACCCACGCCCCACTGTTAAAATCAGCATCCTCACCCACATCCTCAACAACTTTCTGCATATATTCTTGTGTCGACATTAAAGCCCCATCCGGATCAAGAATAAATACATTTTCTTTAAGCAGCTTGGCTCGCTGAACAAGACCCGCAGGACCGGGTATTATCCTAACTGGGTTTGGGGTTGAGGAAGATGGTTCAACACATATGCTATTAGAGAGCTGAACAACACCCGCAGGACCGGGTATTATGGTAACTGGATTTGGGGTGTATGGAGATGGTTCAACATGTGCGCTACTAGACGAACGCAGAACATGTGTTAAATGGAGATCAGAATCGTCTATATCAAGACTGTATTCCCATGGATCATTTTCGTTAGTGAAATTGGAATCCATCTGGATAGTTGGATAAGAAGTTGTGTGATATAATGAGGAGATGGTGGGGGTATTTATAACGAAAAACTAGCCGTTGGAATTCAAAATTTGAAAATATAATAACGGAATTTAAAATACAATACTTTATTTAAAACATTAAATTAAAACAACATTACACTAAAATAGTTTCTAGTTTATTAATCTGATGACTCGTAATCTGAATCAATTCTCATCACCCCAAATTCCATAAAGTATTCATCATCATCAGCTTGTTTTTGCCTAATCTTCTCCTCCCGTGCCTTTTCATCCATTGTTTGTTCTTCTAGTGTTTCTCTTAAGGCTTCTTCATCTAGATGTAGTTGATGTAACTCTTCCGCAGTAAGGTATACATCACCAATCTCATGTGTCTGTGATGACGAACCACCTATATGGGTTTCTGAGCGGTGGTTGTATTTTTCATGTATCCAAGCTAACTTAGCATTCATTTGTTTTTCTAGTTTTGCCGCCTTTCTGTACATAGAAAGATTTAGCTCGTAATCTTTATCAGAACCTTCTTTTAAGAAAGTGTCGATCAAAGCACGGCTCTCTTGTGGAATGTGATTACATTTCTCGTATGCTTTTCTAAGATCTTCTTTAGTTGTGCATGCATTATCAAATTGCAAGGCTAAATCCAAAATCGCTTTCTGATGAACCATATCTTCGTCAATTTGTTTTTGAACCAAAGCTTGGATTTCATCGTCGCTATGTGGTATCGAACAAGCCATTTAAAAAAGATAATGAAAGTGTATAAAATGTATGTGTTTTGTGATTAAAAATGGTATAAAAAGTGAGATTTTATAGTAAATGGGGGATTGTTTATTTTTTTTAAATAAAAATATAAAAGAAAAAGTTAATTTTTTTTTAATACGAAATCTTCCTCCAATTGTAAGGTTGTGCAGAAGACCCTAACTTTGCAAAGGTTGGGGGTGACCAGGTCTTGCTTCGGTCGGCGTAGTGGGGTGACCAGGTCCCTTTTATTGCCACATGGGACAACCGACCACAAAAGGTCGTCCCATTACGTTTGGCCTTGTATAAATCAAGTCAACGTTCAACAGTCAACAGTCAACGTGTTAATACAAATAATGTCCAAAAACGTTATTTATATTTTTCGACCTCTCAATGTTTTGATAATAAAAAAATGTGAAAACTGTTATAATCTTGAGCACATAGCCTACTTTTGTAAATGTAATTTGATCAAGTAGGTCCATATCAAATCTCAACCTCTCATATTTATTTGTTTTTTTTCTTTTCTATTAATAAAACTTCTTATATTTATTTAAAAATAAATAATATACAAACTTTAATATATAATATATCATTAAATATTATTTTATCTCTCTTACATCAAATCCAAATCATAAACCAAATTCAAATCCTAATCATCAACTCACCTACAAACCAAATGGACCCTAAGTCTTTTAGAACTTTGATTTAATTTTTTTATTGGTTTATTTTTGTTGGTCCATTAGTTAGTTGCCAAGTGGATAGCATTAACTTCTCTTTTATGTCTATAAATACGGGTCATGGCATGGTTTTGTCTCACATAACATTTTCAGTTAACCTAATTTCTCACTTGCTTTTTTTATATTCCATATGCCTCCTCCAGGTTTTTATAAGTCCACTCTTTGTTTTTTAAATGTTATATTCAAGGTTGAATGTGATTTCTTTCACATTGGAAAGAATCGTAAATATCAGATTCAATATTCAGGAGTATGTTGTCTGATGATTTATTTTCTACGTGGGTTAGATTATCTTCATAAAATTAGCCAAATGTTCTTTGATTGTTGGTAGATATCGCATATTCGATTCACCAACATTAGGTTCGCCACCCTTATACTTGGTTTAGGTTATCTTCATATAAGTTGATCATATATGAATATGTTTCTAAATTGAAGATATCAAAGATGGATGAATAGATACCATAGCATGTTTATGTTCATACTTGAAAGTGATGTTTGATATCAATTCTACAATTGTCAATTAAACCATTCTGAAGTGGTCGAGGATTTAGAAGTATCCCTCATTTTACATATAGCATTGGAAAGTTAGATAGCAATTATACAATTGTGTTTTTTATTTTTGTTTTTGAAATGTATTTAGGTAGCTTAATTTTAATAATGTATGACGATTATTATAAATTATGTAAAATTAATATATGAACTCTTGCAATTAAAATTTGTTTTTGAAATAGACAATTTTTGTAGTTTGAATTGACATAACTATGCATTTCTTAATGAATATAGGCTTAGCTGTTTTTCAATCTTCTATTACACATTTCAAAATGTGTAATAGTAATTTGCATAAGTTTAACTAAGCATTTCCCAATGAATATAGGCTTAGGTGTTTTTCAATCTTCTATATTACACATTTCGAAATGTGTAATAGTAATTTGCATTATTAAGTCTAAGTCTATCATATTAACTATTTTTTTATAAAAATAATTCATTAATCACAAATCAATTTTTATTTTCTTAATAAGAATCATCTGTATGGCTTAACCGCTCA